>JAPMAG010001621.1:0-12192 GCA_036584685.1 Rhyacophila sp. Rhy_31_5
AGTAAAAATGGAATAAGTTTATCAATATTTACAAGTTAAATAGAAAATGGTATGAAAATACGTTTGAGGAGAAATATTTCTTCCTCCGGACATTACGTCAGAGTCTTCAAAATGTTGAGTGTGGGCGTATAGTGCCCGACTTCATTAGTCCTCAGCGACAGTGTAAAATTTATTTACTAGTATTTTCAAAGACGGTTCAGCTTAACTATTCTACCTACAGAATACAGATGCTTTTCTAACAATGATAAATGGATCAATTGGGGACGAGCATATCGTATGTTAGGCGGAATTAACGGTCCATACATAAATCGGTTTCCTATACACGGTTATACAATACGTCTATAATGATACAATCTGGCAACATAAAAAAATATTGTCCGTCTTAACGTAAAACATAAAGAACGTTTGTTTTAGTAAGTATGTAAATACTTTCGTATGACTGTTATTCTAATTTCAATATCGATATCGTAAAAACTTCACGGGACATTACATTTCATATCGACCGTGTTTAGGTAAGAGGGAGTAACCCTCACAGAAGAAATTTTACAGTAGACACAAAAAACGTGTTTTATGATTTTTAGTCAAAGTCACATTAACACGAACTTAAAGTGCACGATGACCAATAAATTGGGTTTGTATTTTACTGATCAGATAATTAAACAGGTTATTAAAGAAAAGTCATTAAAATCTAGGTTCTAAGCTTTTTTTTTCTTTCCACATAAACTTAGTAAAGGTCATTCTTTTTTCAAAATTGAAAGCTGAATTTCGTTAATAATTTGGCATTTTAGGCTTAATTTCTTTTGACAGAACGTGTTGTTAGTTGTGTACATTGTGATTCTCAAATAAAAGTACTTTTCAAAAAACTAAGAGTTACGCCCTTTCACCTAAACATGGTCGATATACTTTTAAGCGGGTATTAAAAAAACTTTTTTATTTTCTTTCACGGAATGCGCAATTACCACTGTATTAGACAATAAATATGCAAAGTAAAATAAAGTAATTGTCGACTTCTGCTTTGTTGAAAAAGATAACGTGAAATAAGGCTGTTTAAGCGTTCCTTAGTTGCTTTTGTAAAAGAATGTGTTCCTGATTGTATATTTCCATTAAGAAACCATTTTAGTATAGTACGATATTTATTTTATCATTTCAGGTCGGTACAAATCACAATGCTCCAAACAAAGAAGAACCTCTATTGAATGACGTCTCGAGTACGGTTGAAAATAAAAAAGTACCAATATACAACTTCGTCAGTTCTAATGACATGCCTATAACATGGGGTAAGGAAAATGCTGATTTAACTGATGTAACACCATGTAGACATTTAACTTGACCCCTCTCTCTCCTCTCAAAAATTACGTAACTTTCCACATTAAACGATTAAGTTCTAGAAGCGAGTTAACTCGCAAAACTTAAAACGTAGTTTGCTAGACAAATTTCGATATTTTGCAGTGCAGAGATATGATTATAATATGCTCATTAAAAACAAAGTCATGAAAAAATCATTCAATGTACTTAAAATAAATATTTAGGTTCCATTTTTGCTTAAAAATTCACAGCTTATCAGGTTGTGACACTACGTCTGGCACAGAAAAGATTAAATAGCAATGCAATTTGTAATCTCCTCCTAGCCACTTTTTGAGAAGAAAAGTGTTACGTAACAATGAAAATTAACCCACCCTCCCCCTTGTAACGTCATGTAGACGTTGGTAGTCACCCTTCCCTCCCCCTTAAGAGCGTTACGTGGTTTATGGATGACCCCTAACGTAGGATAAAAATATGAATGACGTCAAAAATCGTAGGAACCTGAATACTCAAACAGATTAGAGTATGTTAAATTTTCATAACTTTCGTTATTTTTAATTTAGACAATGGTTTATTTTTTTATACGTATTGGGTATTCAGTGATTTAAGACCCTCTATTCATCTGGTCATCCATGTCTTGTATAACTTTGCTACGAGGTAGCTACGACACTGAAAAAAAGCACGATGAAACGTCAATATGTCAAAATTGAAAACGGATTAAAATACATGATTTTATTGAACCAATATATTGTAGTTTTTTGTACAAAGCTTACAGTTGTTTCAATAAAATCATGTATTTTAATCCGTTTTCAATTTTGACATATATATAATATTACATTTAATGCTCATTGGTGTAGTTAACTATGAGTTTATAATGACGATTTTTTTTATATTTCAGGTGAATTTATGTTTCTGATAGAAAAACATGGCATGGATTTACCGACCGTTCTCGCAGTATGGTGTTATTTTTTTACACTGAACAAATATAAAATGGTTCATCAACTTTATTCATTTTTCCTGCACACCATTCCTGCTTATATAGCTGATATTGTTGCTTTTTGCATTGGGAAAAAACCCATGTGAGTATTATTAATTTGTGTTTACTTAATTATTTCACTTTGATTTGACTGTATTCAAAATTTTACCACTAGAAAACTTATGCGATTATTTATTTCTTTGCTTTCACGTATGATTTCAAATTTATACACAAGTGGAGTTGTCATGTATTGAAAAATAAACAAGTGAACGTTCGAAATAAATAAAAAACGATTTGAAAGAGAAATTTTGAAAAATGAACACATTATGAAAAAATACTTCTAGTATAGAGTGTAAAAAAGCAGCGGGAGATAAAACAGTGTTACATTTGAAAGAGACGTGTTGGCAATTTTGTTCATATCTGCGAATATGTTTCAATTTAGAAAAAAGCTTACCTTTGACATATAGGATATACATATCTATACCTGGAAGGAAAACTAAACTATGCCAGTTTTTGGTAAAATGAGATATCGACATAGTGTAGTATATTTTGATACGCTCTTTCTAGTGATATACAGTGGAATCTCACGTAACGAAAACCTTCCTTAACGTGCAAAACAAATTATAAAAATAATGATCCACTTATCGAGCGTCATTTCACATAATGAGTGACGAGGAAAATACCAGAAGTCCCGTGTCGTAAAATCAAAACACAATCACTTACGCATAATCAGCTGATCGTACTCGGATTCTTAGATTTAGCATGTAGTCAAAGAGATCATGTCTTTGGTCAACACCATGGGGCTGAAGGTGGATGACAATAATATCGACGAATTTTTCCAAGAGCACAACCAGGAGCTGACCACCAAAGAGCCCACAGGCCGTAATTTTGTGACCGCTATTTTAAAGCAAATAATACATTTAAAATTTACATTCTCAAAGAATTCTGCTTTTTATACTGTTGTAATCTACCGTAATAATAATTTAAATTCATTTTTGTGGGCACATTTTTTATCAAAATCGCGTGATATATAACGTGCTAACGAAATCTCATAATACAAGCATATCCAAACTTTTTAGCCTAAGAGCCAGACTATGTTCTTAGGGCCAAGACCTAGCTAGCTCATCATACCAACATATTGTAGTTTTGAATAACGCTCATGTCCCGCCGGCTGGATTAGTGATACGCGGGCCGTAGTTTGGAGACCCCTGTCTTAACATATGATTGTTATGTAAGGAGTGTCTATCATGAAATATATTATTTAAGTTGTAATACATGTATTGTGGTATAATTGATGTCTAAACATATTTCGGGTCTGTCGGGTTGGTATGATTACAAAATTAGAATATTATAGTTAATCCTAATTGATCAATATTATTGTCCTTAGGCTTGTCAAGGCGTACCAAAAGATCGATAAGTTCACAACAGTCATTTCGTTCTTCTCGACACAACAGTGGAAGTTTCACAATGACAACACGAGAGAACTGTGCAAAAAAATGTCACCCGTAGACAAAGTACTCTTCGATTTTAATATGAAGAACTTGAGCTGGGATGACTATTTCCACACGTATATCAGGGGCCTCAGAGTGTATTTGGTCAAAGATCCACTGGAAACGCTTCCCCAGGGAATCAGACGAAACAGACTCTTCAAAGCGGCACATTACACAATTGGAGCATTTTGTCTCTTTCTTCTTCTTAAACTAGCTTGGTTTTTATTGAGTCTTTTTTTTTAGGTAAAGTATTTTTATCCGTAACTAAGGACAGAGCTGGGCATATTTGGCCCGCGATCAAATGATGGCTTTAAAAATCCCAACGAGAAATCGAAGCTTATGACAATGCATTTGTCACAAAAAAAAAATACATTAATACCCTAATTTTTCTATAAATATATTTTTCTTTTGCTAATAGAAATAAAATACTAAATTGATTTGTTTATTTTAATTTGTAATGGACGGATATATTTTTTGCTTCAATAAAATATAATCCCTTTTCCTTTTACGAAAATATTTCCCGAGCTCTGAATTAGCGACAGCCCAATGTAAATATATATATTTTTATAATATATCGAGCACGTTTATGTAAAAGGAATCAACCGTCACAGAAAAAAAAATACAGGAGGCACAGAAGTGTGTTTTAATGATTTTTAGCCAAAGTCACATTAACAAAAACTTGATGAACACGAAACCAATAAATTGGTGTTTTATTTTTCTGGTATAATAATAAATAAAGTTATTAAAGGAAAATCTTTAAAATTGAGCTTTAATGCTTTTTTCTTCATACAAATGTAGTAGGTATTTCTTTTTTCAAAATCTAAAGCTGAATTTCGATAATAATTCAGCATTTTTGGTTTAATTCCTTTTGAAAGAACGCGTATTTAGTTGTGTACATTATGATTCTTAAATAAAAACACTTTTCAAAAAACTGAGGATACATTGCCGGGTCGATATGTTACAGAAGTATAATTTTTTTTATGAATGTTTCGTTTGTTATAGATTCATAATTTAGTTGCTATAGAATAAAATTAAATATTCATAATATAATGAAAAATGCCTAATCATTTTCTATCCATAGTATTTTATCAATATCAATATTAGTGAAAGATAAAGGAATTTTAAACGTAATAAAGCTATCACCGTTTTAATTTTCTACATCAATTAGACCTCATAGAAGATTTCTTATTATGATATTTACTTCATAAAATTAGGAAATGAAAAGTATCTAGCAACAGGGTTGTTTAGATAATAAACTTCTTTATGCAAAATTTAAATAGAAAGTAGTATAAAGTATAAAATGTGGAGACGCATATGGAAATAAATGAATGGATGAAAAAATAAAAACGATATATTTCTGACTGTTAAATAATAAATTACTTCTTTTTTGTTTTTATTCAATCATTCATCACTTTTGGTGATTATATTACAAATCAACCGTGTTTAGGTAAAAGGGACTAACCCTCACAGATTTTTTTTTACAATATGCACAAAAAACGTGTTTTAATGATTTTTAGTCAAAGTTACATTAACACAAACTTTATTTGCATGATGACCAATAAATTATCGTTTTATTTTCCCAATCTGACAATTAAGAAACTTATTTTAAAAAATCAATAAAAGTGACGTTTAATGCTTTTTTCCTTTCCAAATAAACTTTAGATTATTTGGAGGCAGATTATTCTTTGTTCGAAATTCAAAAAACTTGTTTTAATGATTTTCAGTTAAAGTGACATTAACACAGACTTGAGGTACACGATGATCAATAAATTGGTGTTTCATTATACGGATCTGATAATTGAGAAAGTTATTAAAGAAAAATCATTAAAATTGACGTTTAATTCTTTTTTCCTTTCCATATAAACTCAATAGACCATTCTTTTTTTTTTTTAATCTAAAGCTGAATTTCGATAACAATTCGTCTTTTTCGGTTTAATTCCTTTTGACAAAACGTGTATTTAGTTGTGTATATTGTGATTCTATCTATCATATTAATTCAAATTATATTTATATTGTCAAAAATAAAACACAATTTATTGCACAATTTCAAAGAAAGAGAGGAAAAACACTTAGTTTGAATTGTCAAATCAGTTAGTGGGTGGCGTCTGTCTTGGAACGACGCTTTTATAATTCAACTGTGATTTTCAAATATGCATATTCACTAACAAACATACATTTTAAGTGGTTTCGTCGCAGCCATCATAGTATCTAATGACACAGTAAAAAAGGGCTAACAGTGGACATAAGATTACTACTTCTTGCATATCACACGAAGGTTAACTGTGTGGCCAATATGAGCTCTTTCAATATGAAAAAATATTTCTGTTTTCATCGTTTCGTGTTGAATAATTTCCACTGTAGTCATATTTTTTTATAATCTATTACATACAGCTTCTTTTATTAAATCATAATTTATTTGTTATTTTGTTTTTTTTGCAAAAAGGGAAAAGATTGTCATATGGATTAAATATATTAGTCAAAATCAAAGTATGATACATTGTGTCTTCATTACACATATGTATGTATATAAAAATGTACTTTTGAATTTATGAATAAATTTTTGTCTAGTCTATAGTTATTTTAACAAAACTCGCAGAAAAAAATTCATTGATCACCCAGGTTGGAATTTATTATCGAATTTCATTTTCCGAAAAAAATATTGTAAATATGTTACATTTCATAAGTCTCCAAAAATTTTAAGCAACAGATCCTTATTATCGAAGCAATCAGATTGAATTAAAAAGGAGCCAACCGGTAAAGAAAGTTCAGCGGTTTATAAAATCTACCGATCGGTATTTCAATTGATGACATAATTATTTGAATACCAAGGCTTTAAGAAGTGGGTGTTGGGATTTTAAGTATCCTTGGAGCTCGTAATAGTTCTGCGAGCCGCATGTCTGTAAAAAATGATAGTTTGTACCATTTTTATGTTACAAAAAATATTCTTAACTAGATATTTAATGGCACCATTTCTAAAAAGTGTGTTTTTTGTGTATTATCAAGTAAATTATTTGCAAATATATTTTCTAAATACTTGCTATACTAGAAAAAAATATTTAATAATAGAAAATGTTTTTTCGTAGTAGTGATAAATAAAATACTTTTTAAAACATGTTTTTATTTAGTTCATCGTGGGAAAAACATAAACATCTCTTCGTTATATGGGAGTTCAGTGCTATTCAAACTGTTACAGTCACCGGACTAGAGTTGGCAGATTATAATTTGACCGTAACGTCACCTTCAGCTCATGGATGTGTACGGTTGTAAAATATCGTATTTCAAGCAAACACCATTAAAAATAGAGTCCTCTACGCATTTTGTAGTATTTAATCCG
Source organism: Rhyacophila sp. Rhy_31_5 (assembly GCA_036584685.1). Classification (NCBI taxonomy): domain Eukaryota; kingdom Metazoa; phylum Arthropoda; class Insecta; order Trichoptera; family Rhyacophilidae; genus Rhyacophila; species Rhyacophila sp. Rhy_31_5. Next base: position 7,103 of record JAPMAG010001621.1, read on the forward strand.
GATCTAAAAGCCCTATTATCAATGCTAATTTAAAGTCAGGTTTTAATAAACATACAGTTTAATAATAACCTTATTTTTATGAGACTGATAACCGAACTCATCCGAACATTGCCGATCACGCGTGACGTCACGGTCAAATTATATCTGCCAACTCTAGTATAAATAGCACCTGTTTAATATGCCGACCGGTATTATGTATATATTGTATTATGCAATTTTTCTCAGTGCTGAAAAGAGTTATATATATTTCGTCGTTCACCGTGAGCCAACTGCCTGCGTGCCGCAAACCGATACCCGTCCAAGGACTACCATTTGAGTAAATCTCTCATAATTGATAACAGAATCACTCTGCTAGATTGTGCGATACTTAATAATTTAATAAACATGCTCACATTTAGGTACAAATCTTTTTAAAAAATACGTCTCCATTTTTAATTATAGGAATGTTATCGAAAAAAAATATTTTATATTTTTATACCTACCTAAATAAAGATATTTGAAGTATTTATGTTTTTTCATTTGACATATCCGATTGATAAACCCCATTCCTTCTCCCTGTTTAGATGACAATAGTTAAAGCGCAAGGTTACAAGCGTACCTATGACCCGCCGAACAGAAAGTAACCAACTTTACGTTTTGAAATACGTGCGCGATAAAATTTGATCAGCGCTCAATGAACTAATTACTCTTTCTTATACATAATATAAATTCAACAATGATCTGCTTTTTTATATATTGGACATTGTAGTATGCTTGAATTATGAAACGTTTGTTACAGGTGCCGCGAGAATAATTTAAAAAAAAAATAGAAATTTCATTTTTAACAAATCTTTTAACCCACTGCTTAGAGTTTCTAATTTTTTAAATACATTATTTTGACACACTTGCGAAAAAGGTTTACCATTACTGACTTAAATTAACCTTTTCTGTGCCAGACACAATATGACAACTCGGCAAGCTGTAAATTTTTAAGCAAAAATAGAACCTTAATATTTCTTTTAAAGTATACTGAATGTTATTATGGTCATATCTCTGCGTTTTCATATTGACCACGTTCCAAAATATTCAAATTTGACTAGCAAACAACGTTTTAACTTGTAAGTTGTGCGAATTAATTCGCTTCTAGCACTTAAACTGTTAAATGTATCATGTATGAGACAAAAAGGGACTCCGGCAAACTACTTCCCATGGATTTTAGTGTTATTGCCTATTGTACAATAGTGGTTTTGTTTAATAAAATGTGTATAATATATTGAGCGGAACAACGTTTTTGTTTTTGCTTGCTGATTGTTTCATGGTTTGCAAAAACTCATACAGTCAAGTATTAATATGATCTAATGGCATGTGAAAAAGACCTTCGTATTATCAAAATGAGTAGATATTTCTTCCGCATTCTGTTTTTAATTAAATTTAAAACGCAAATACTAGGAAAATTAGTCTTTATTTTTACACAATTTCAATTGCGTATCAGAAACACGCATAAATTCTTCACTCGAGTAGTATTGTTTTTAATAAAATTGATGAAAACATTTAAATAATATATGTTTATTTACCAAACAATGGAAAACTTCACACAATATCATACGTAGATAAAAGTGAAAATAATGTGTATTGTAGGTAATTCATCAATTTAAAATCTCGACTCGTTTATTTGAGTCCTTCATTTATAAAAAAAATCCGTAAAAAAGTACGAAATTATCTTTTAAATTAAACAAAAAAAAATTCTACCGCTAATTGCAACGTTTAAACTATTTACTCTCTTAATAATCGTGGTGATATTTTTGTTTTTATTCTTGAGAATTTTTTATCGGCCGGTTATTTGACCTAAACGCATCGCAGTTAATTAATAAAGTTCAGGTAACCTATTCCAAGATTTTTATTTTACTATTATTTTTTTCCAAAGGGGATTATCCACAACGGTGCATGGTCCCAAATGTAAGTGTAATAAATATTGCCAGTTGTTTTACTTTCGGAAAATGGAAAATATTAAGAAAGCTGTAAACCTCGAAAGGACCGCAGATATTCTTCAATCGGCCCACAATCGGCATGTTTTAGTATATTGTATAAATAAACACATATTTATTTTTAGGTGAATATTACATTTATTGATTATAAAATAAACATAACATGTATATTTACAAAATTAACTTGTCTATTGATTTTAACGCTCTAATATACACAACGTTATTTATAGTGGCGTGCAGCTAGGAATTTTGCGCTATCATGTAAAAAAAATATGAAACCCATCTCCCCTTATATGATTTTTGAAAAATGATATGAAATAATTATCCGTATATGTTAGTATCTATTAATACATATTTACATAAAACACAAAATTAAAAGTCATCATTTTCTTTTTTATTCGGATTGCTTCATCTCTTTCTTCCGTTTTAGTGGATTTCAAATTTATTTCCTTCAATGCCTTTATTATATCAGTGAAACACCGCTTTATTAATAATATTGATTGCTATCCACTTGACCAACAAGTTGAATTAAGTTTCTTCAGTGAAACTTCAGATTCCATGGAATTTCCATGGAAAACATGCTTATTCCAAAAAATATATAAATATTCTGAACAGCAGCAAAGAACGATACTTCATGACAATTCATAACACAGTTGTTGATATTTGCATGCTATGGAGAAGTTTGCCATACATAGCTTTTAGTAGAAAAGGCAATTTTACTTGAAATCGGATATTGAGTGTAGTTTGGTCAGCGAGCTTTGCATGAATTTGCTATGAGGCAGCTACGCTACTGTTTATTTATTTTTCTAAATCACCAAATTTGCATCCCAGAAATATAACAACAATGTGAAATGGCTGGCAGATATACTAGTATGTCAAAAAACTATTTCATCCTGTTCATAAACAACTCTAATTGTACGGTTAATTTTATTCAAAGTCAATCTTGATGAAAACCTATAATCAGTTTCATATTCATTTCAACAAAACAAACTTTACAAGATTATGATTGATTTCGTCTATTACAACAGTTGAAAATCATTGTTTATATTTTAAGAAATAAGAATAGAATTGTGTTATTACTTCAATCTATACTATTAAACATAATATAGAAATTTCGTGGAAGGTTACTTTTAATTTCATCAACTTTAAACTGAATATAATGCCAAATAGATTCATTTACTATTGTATGTAACGTACAAAATTTATTATTTTAATAGTATTTTTAAACGAAAGTAAAGGTTTTTGTAAAGAAAAATATAATTTATTTTGCATGAGCTTTTAAGTATTTTGGCTCACCCATATTATCTGTACATAACTGAATCTTCTAATGACTGAATTGAAGCATCTTCGTATGCACATTTTAATGATGATGACATTTAAAAAACATGAGACAATCATAATAGCAATTAATTGAAAGTGTACAAGTAGCTACGTGCACGGTTGCAAGTATCGTGGTTGAGTTTTGCATCAATCACAAAGAGAAAAAGACCAATGAACTCGGCTGAAAATAAATTAGCCCGCCAATACACCCTGTGCCAAAACTATGAACTTTGTTAACTGATATATTAGAAAATGATGCTTTATTAATGAATCAGTGGAATATCAAAATAAAAAGATAAACGGTCGTTTTTATATTGAACCAATAAAAATTTATGTGCTTATTGAAACCAACTAACGTAACATATTAATTAGGAAGACGTCAATAAAAATAAATATGACAGAAAAGTCTATTGACGCAAATTGATATTCTAATTCTGACAAAATAGTATTTAATTGTATACCTTATTTTTTCAATGTTACACAAGATTCGTTTAAATCAAAAAATATTTTATATTATTGTATAATTTTATATGTGTTGAAATTAACAAAATTGTGGACAATATCTGACAAATAATTTCTAGATTTATTTGATAAATTCACGGAACATGTTAAGTGTTAGTAAACTACAATAAATAATATCACAACCTTATTATTACGTCACCAAAATCATTGAACTTCTCTTGCTCTGCTCTCTTCTTTACGTTTTTTTTTAACAATAAACAGGTTTCAAATTAATATACTTTATCAATTAATGGGACAAAGTTTGCTTCAACGTTTACACACACGTGTAAGATCACAAAAACTTACTGTTTTCCACATATCGTTACCGGCAGGCTAGTAGTACATTTTGGGATAATGAACATATGAATTTAAACCTGTCCGTAGCGGAGCCGCATGAGACGGTAACACCATGTGCCTTAGAGTAAAAACTAAGATAAAATATGAAATAAATGAACAGTTTTCTTGTCTTGAACATGAAGTGCATGTGCATTCGGTGTGCTGACGAATGAATTGACTTGGCCGTCCAAGCTGACGATGAATCTTGAAAAAGTTTTAAAATCAACAATGTCAGATACCCTATTGGACCCGTGTAAGGACGAATCGGAGATGAAATCACCAGAACATACTCCCATCGAAAGTGTTCAGCTGTTTTTTGGCTATGTCCGCATCTGCAATCTGGCTTATCTACAAGCTTGCTAAGCTCGTAGCGCTTAGCTGAAAACTTGTCATGTCAAGTCAATACTTGACTTCTTCAATATGAGGGCATAAGTTCTTTCACTTTGTACCTCCAAGACACATCTGGAAAGAACAGGCACGTTTGAGCCCCGAGGCTAGACACTGTATATCTCTTCTGCCAAATAGAGAAGGCGGTCTCATATACTAGTTCACGTATCACCTCTAGATATAATTTCTTTTCATATCTCGTAAGACAGCTAGTGACAATCCTTTTTATTAATAAATTAATATATCTGTGCAGTCAAACGTGAAGATCAAGCGGTAAAACTCGTCTGTTGATGTAGTCCGGTAGGTCTTTGTAAGTGAGATCAGACTTGATCGCTGACCTGAATTTAATTTACGCATCACAAGTATACTTACGGCTCTTGTATGCCATAAGGTAGATGCGTAGGTGGCGACACCAATAAAAATGGTACCGTAGGCAATCTTACGAGCCCTTGGTGAAAAAGCCCGGTTGTTCCTGAGGAACATCTTCTGTTCTCCATTTCTCGGAATTCTAAAGCACGTTTAGCTACATATGTGTATTTAATTTTTTTGATTCTTCAAGAGAATTTTTGAAACCCGGGAGAA
>JAPMAG010001622.1:1201-12189 GCA_036584685.1 Rhyacophila sp. Rhy_31_5
ATGAGTCTTGAAAGATTGAAGTATGCTTGTCTATCCGGAATTGCTAATCGTACTTGCCAGTTTAATATTTAGTTGCATACTTATTTTCGGTAGTCAAGAAAAACAATAACCGAAAGTCTGAACAATTTTGTATACGTCCCTATAAGATGATATACGTAGACGTTTTATTCGACAACGAACTGAGCCAGACAAACTGGCGACTGACACACAGAGTATGTCACAAATTATGACAAGCGAGCCATATCTAAATATCACTAATTAACTCAGCCATTCAAACAACGGTCTTCCCAAATATTGTCTTCATATCATTATTCTCTTTGAATAAATAAACAATTCTTTGCACGCGTGTCTTCATAATATATACGAAAATATGTTGTAACGTTGTCAGAGATCATCCTTCGTTGATTGGTAACCATCTTTTTTATATGCGGTCGTGACTGCTGACTGGCTGTAAGTCACTTGTTTCTCTCACTGTCCTTTTATTCCAGTTAGAAACCACGTCACATTTGTTTTATAAATTTACTAAAAACATTCTTGTTTGTGTTTAAATATCACTTATTCACAATTAAATACGTTCTTTTGTAACAGCACAGTATTGATTGATTGATACGAGTCGGTAAAATAGCCCATTTTATCCCAAAGCATGGAGTGTTGGTGCTGAAATTGATGATAGCGGTCTACTTATACTTATGTTTTACGTGGTCATAAGTAGGGTATCATACTTTCGGATTATCATGACAAACTCACAGAAGAGCCGAATGTGTTAATTAAATCCGTGACTAAATCATTTTGATTTGTGTTATGTATATAAAGGAAGAGTCTAGCCCTAGCGCAAACTAGGTTTACATCTTTACCAGCTTTGATATAGACCCAAGTCTCGTTAAAAAAATGCCTAGATACTTTTGAATAATTTGTAATATATTTTAATATGTTTAGTTTTGTATTAATAATTCTGCAGTTGCAATATTTAAAAAGTTTTTTTAATGTGTCACCTATGTCAAGGCTTCGACGAATTATATTACTTAATTAATTTTTTAACGTGAAGGCTCTCGATGTATCATTTATAAACAAAAAAGCAACGGCAAATCAACGGCCAAAGCGGCCGATCAACCCGTATTGGAAAAAAAGAAATTACTTTTAATATGATTTTAAATACTCGTATCAGTAAATGATATTTACTCATTAAACACAACTTGTCGTTCATACCTGTATTTTCATTTTACTGTCCCGCAGTTGTTTCAATCCGATTCTTTTCATAATTTCATTGTAATGTTTGTCTAATTGAATATGCTACGACCTTCATGAAGTTGCTACATACGTATGCTATTACAGTGAACAAAGGCACACGGGCGCACGCTTGCTAATGCATTTTAGTGATTAGAAGTGGTTATAAGTATAATTTGTAATTTTCCACACTCATTGTGGCGCTTGTTTTAATCTAGGATACATTGCGTCAGAGAGTAAACGATCAATTAAAATTGCAGGCGGCTAATATTTCACTCTACATGTAATGCAGTCGTTTGTATTGTAGTTGCTATGGAGAATAAGTAGTGTTAGCGCAAGCAATTGAGTTATTTCAAACAGAGCAACTACATTATGTCCATTTGACAAATTGGTATCGCGTAGAATGAAAATCGATAATCCGTATCATAGACTTCATCGTCACATAACACTTTACTAATCGAAAAAATCCTATAATAAGAAGTGTATTTAACGTTTATGCACTATTTTTTTCTCTCTGCAAGTTACGGTATTTTTTGTTTTCTATTGTACACTATTGGTCTAACATCTACCAAGGAAACCTAACACAGGCGGAATCTTGCTCTAACAAATTCCAAAATAACGAAAATTTTAGTACTTATAGCGTTTTTCTCTTTGTAAAACTAGAAAAAAATATCCATACGAATCTTATGAAACTAAAATTAAATGAAAAACTCGTTTTAAACACAAGTATTAAGTATGCTCAGCACGTGATGATGTTGTTTATATTATTTATATAGGCTAGTGGATAGTGCGTACGCCCAGCAAGCGGGGTCACGGGTTCAAGGCCCGTGCCAGGACACAAATCCAAAACGGTTGAGCTAATAATTGACAATTATTAGTCGTAGAAAAATCTGTCAAAACAATCTTTACATTGTAGGGATCCATATGATTCATTTCGGAATGGATATGGTTGAAAGAAAAAAATATTATTTCAGGTCAAGTTTTGTACTTTCGTACAATTTCTTGTTTATTCGTATATAAGTACTTCGCACGAAATTCGCTATAACGGAATTTAACCTGTATTTTTAAAGTCAAACGTAGATAATACGAATGGTTTATCAAGGTAGAATAATAAAATCATTGATTATATCGTGTAAATGATACTATTGATTTTAGTTTTTAGATACTGTTAATATATATATTCATAACATATTCGCTTGTTTGACAACCCTGATTAGGGAAACATAAATAAATATTATTCTCCTATTACGTTATTACGAGTCCATTTTCAAGTAAATACTTCACGTCAGACCTGGTCTCGAACAAACACAAATATGTACAATATAAACAAAGCCGCATCAACCAATAAATTCAAACGTCACCAGACATTTAGATTTGCTATGGCTTTAACATCTCATAAGCCACGTTTTCCATTTTATCCATTCAGAGAAAAATATTATTTTATTGCCGTCCGTCGGAAGAGAACAATGCGATCGGTAAATAACTTCATTCTTTCAAGAAAATGTTCACGACATACTGCGTGGGTAGCAAAAGGCCACGATCTCTCACCCTCTAGGTGACCTTGGCACTCAACGAATGCCTTCTCGTGCACGCGTGGGTCTGTAAGCGATTCCAACCACCCCCTGTTACGAAACATCTACGCACAATATTACGAGTCATTTCATTCTTATGCCATTCCAAGATTTTCGAATATCAGTGAGGCGGCTTTTTGAATCGTTTTTTTTGTTCGAAGTAATAACGTCTATACTTCGGAACATGTTGGAAGTAGTGTGTAATTTATACAAATGAGTGTAATATATACAAGACATGTAATTACTTGAATGAAGCTTTGCAGCGTAATGTATTAAGCCTGTAACATATCAATAGCGTAGCGTGAATGTAAATAAATAGTCATATTATCAATCTGAATGACTACGTGGTGTTACATAGAGGAGGGGGAGGGTAAAAAAAGTACACAAAAACGCTACGTGGTTTATGGACGACCCCTGAGAGAGATTTTATTAATTTTAAATATCCCATTTGTGAAATAGTTGTTTTTAGGAAAATATTATAATATTATCTTCTATGCTATGTTAAATTAAGTCTTGCGTATATTGTTATGTATCTTGTGGAGTTATACAATTACTTTAAAACTATGTGCTCATATGAATATAAGAAAATTATTGAATATTAGTCACTTTATTGCTCATTCAGGACAAATGTATTAAGTTTAATAAAAAACCAATTGCTTTAACCATAAACATGATAAAGAATGTCAACTTATTGAAGTATTTATTAGCCATATAGACAGACCACAGATGCAACAATGCCCTAAAAATATTAAAAGTCGAGAGTATTTTTATTTCGTATCATATTTAAATTTAGTATAGATTTATTAACCGATTAAGTACCAGAATTGAGTTTACTCGCACAGCTTAAAACGTAGTTTGCTAGAAAAATTGAATATTTTCGATGATTTAAAATATGAAAACGCAGATATATGACTATAATATGACCATTAAAAACAATGTTTCGACGAAAAATCAGACAATATATATTTTTTTTTAAATATTAAGGTTTTTTTTTTGTTTAAAAATTCACAACTTGCCGGGTTATGACATTATGTCTGGTACAGAAAAGGTTAAGAATGCTATGTAGTGAACGCCTTGACAATCTCACTGTAAGTGCCCTCGTATTATTGGACGTTTTTTACACATCTATTACACTGGTATGAAAAAAACAGTTATTGAAACGGATAATTATAGAAAAATAATCAAGCAGCACCGAAAGGGTTTCAGTTTTATGACGTATTGAAAAAGAAAAATGCTAAATTATAGTGTGTTTGCATAATATATAATATTATCTAAAGCGTATGTATTAGTAGACAAATGTACATAGCTAAATCTTCTGTCGAACAAAAAGACTTTGTTTGATAGTGGAAGGAAATATAAAAAAATCTACAAAAGAAAGGCCGAAAGAAAAATCGCTATGTAGCTTTTTTGAAAGTCGGGTTTTCAAATAACACATACATTAATGGCTGGCAGTTGTAATTACTTCTTTGTATAGAAGAACACAATGTCTTTCATCTTTCGTACTCAGCGTTTTTCATTTTTATTGTCGTTAAAACGAAAAATTCATATTCGTAATATATGATAGCATTGTTAATATTATATGTATATGATTTATAGTGTGTTGAATGGGACAAACACCGACTGCTAAAATTGTAAATGAATTATTATTATTATTTTTAATATTGTATACTATTTTTCGGTTTCATTAAATTTAAAAACAATGCGATTCGAAATTGCATACTTTTCTTCACAAATGTCTATTGCTTGTGTATATACAGTGGTGCCTCGCAACTCTATGTATGTCTCACAATTCGCCAACGCATGCATGGAATTGTTCGTATATAGGGTCGTCCATAAACCACGTAACTATTTAACTTACTTTTTTTACCCTCCCTCTCTCCATGTAATACTATGTAGACATTCAGATTGACCCCCCCTCTCTCCTCTGAAAAATTACGTAACTTTGTGCATTCACTGATTAAGTGCCAGAAGCGAGTTAATTCGCACAGCTTAAAACTTGGTTGGCTAGAGAAACGTAAATATCTAAATATGGCCATTTAAAACAGTCATGATAAAGAAACATTTAGTATACTTTTAAAAGAAATATTTAGGTTCTATTTTTGCTTAAAAATTCAAAGTTTACCAGGTTGTGACATTATCTCTGGCACAGATGAGGTTAAATAGGAATGTAACTTACAATCAACTCCAATCCACTTTTTGAAGGGGAAAGTGTTAGATAATAATACAAATTAACCCACCCTCCCCCTCGTAAGGCCATGTAGACGCCGGTGGGCACCCCTCCCTCCCCCCCCCCAACAGCGTTACGTGGTGTATGGACGACCTCTTACTCGTGGTCGCGCAAATTTTCAATTCTGCATTTTTTACTGAGTAAAAATTTTGTACATCCGCATATATTTTATTCTTTATTGAAATCGTAAGTTAGTAGAATAAAGTAGACAAAACTGCGGGAATATAAAATATTCTGTGTGCCCGCACAACGGAAGACAGCAATCTCAATGTTGCAACGGCTATACTGCAGCGAAAAACGGATTACAATCCTTCCTTTGGACGAATTCTTATAAGTTGCACATACATTACGTATGAGTTTATTTGCCTGTCACGCAGATAATTTGGCATATAACATGCCCACAAGAGAAGCGTAATGATGATTTATGTTGATAATAATATGATGTTTTAAATTATCATTGTGGTCCCGCGAGACACCACTGTATATATTTCGCTTATAAATATAATACAATTCTAATTTAAAATAGATTTTATGGTTGGAAAGAAGATTTTGCGTTTGTGAAGCAATCAGGAAATATTGTAGCCCCCTGTTTTCTACCAGTTTTGATATGTTTTTATTTATATTAATCATCTCTGTTTTCAATTTTCTTTCTCATGCCGGATTTTTCTAACGTTTTTCCAAATAAAGCCTAGACTCTTGATGCTGAAAACGGCATAAATACTCTTACAAATACTATCATAAATATATTTCGGATTAGTTTATCTTTCTCCGATAACCATTCGTCAACGAATTTAATTTAAAATCAAAACACACGAGATTTCTTCGCAGTTTCATGTTATGTTACATTGTGACGCAAATAACACGTTGTTGTCCCCAAATATCTGTATCATGTTAACGTAATGAAGTGGAATTGAAATAACTCTAAAACATAAATTTTGTACATTGACCGTAACCTATAAAATTAAAAAAAAATCTTGGCTCACTTTCACTAAATATTTATTTTATATCATTACGGAAATACTTGAAAATAATTTGCTTACAATAGATTCGCTATTTGTTTCACGGCTATGAAATATGTAATCCATTATAACCTATACTCTGCTAAAAACACGTTGTTGTGTTGCCTACTTAATAACCGCTCACGCAATACATAACCGTCCGCACTATGGTTTTCTCGTCAAGCAAGTTTGTTTTTCCTATCTGTAATATAATATTGGCATGACATTTTGACTCCGAGGATGCGCGATACGTATTTATTTTTCAACTATATCCGCTCCGGAGCGGAGTATATCTATTATATTTTCACAATATGAAAATTGTTTTGACGGACTTTTTAACCAGTAATAATTGTCAATTATTAGGTCAACCAATTTGGTCAATGTCCTAGTTTCAAATGCACATGAAAAAACCTGTGTAATTTTTGCCAAGTACGGGACTTGAATCTACGACTCTTGGCTCGTAGGTTAAATGCGCTCACCCACAAGGGCGACCGAATATGTATATAAAGTTTTAATAAAAAAAATATTGTATGCACAAAGTGTATAATATTAAAAAGATATTCAGAAGGTTTTTAAAACAATATTAATATAAAAGTAATACCATAAGAAAAACCACGATAATAAGTACGTTCACGCGGACACTCATTCACGAGTGATTGGACTGTGACGCTCTAGTCTGTTTCGCTCACTCACATACAATTCATAATCGGTCTCTATTCTGGACTGGAGCGCACAGTCCAATCACTAGTGATTAAGTGTCCGTGTGAACGGGCCTATTGTGTGTTTTTCGATATAACTGCAGCATAACGAATATGCAATGAAGATTTTCTGACTACTTGCAATATAACTTTTCAACTCCATTGTGTTAACTGTAAATTTTAGCATAATACAGTGAAACCGAGGTTTTACGCTTTTGAAGGGTCTGACAAAAAATGTTATTATAAAGAAAACGTAGATTGGGAGTTTTAAAAAACTGTAATCTTCGTTCCGATTGCATAAGTTACACGCAGATAGCGGAAAACGTGAATTCCGGGCGCATAAAATCTGTTTCACTGTATACTAATGACATAGCTGGTTATGGAAACATTAATACGCGAGAAAAATATTCTTTAGATTGTATTTGTAACTGAATACATTGAGTTATGTTTGCTGTCATTTGGAAACCCTAAATAGCATCGGTAATTTCAAGATTTTGCACATTTTCGTATAAAGTATTATGGCGTAAGCGATGCTACTAGTAAGTGAGTATTGTATGGAATATTTATTGTACTTTTACTCTGATACATTACGCCTTCCATGTGCAGTGTCTTAGTACATGTCTGAAGAACCTTTCCATGTTTAGAATGTTGGAGTTTCTCAACATACCCACTATAGTTATAATTGTATCAGTATACAGTAGGACGTGTAATTTTATCTGCGTATTAATTAGGAATCTTCTATTGCATATAATATATATATTCCTTCTTAGATACTATTTATATTTTCTCGGTAGACATTTGTAATGTGACGTTATTACAGAGAACAACATAGCTGACACTAGACATGATCATTCTTTTTATATTAAGTATAATATTATCTAATTAATTTTTTTACTTAAGTGTTTTTTTTTCTGTTAGGTAAACTTGTTTTGTGTTTTATTCCAATCTCAGCATATTTTTCACGATACAACAAATGTAAACCACTTACCTCGTAAAAAAAGTATGAAACTTTTTGTTTCATCAACGTGCACCTGCTTTGATTTTTTTGTGTGGTGTTTTTATCATCTCAATTATTTTATTGTATAAGAAATACATAATAGACGCGAATCGACTAATGTTATTTATAAGACTTAGATACGACAAATTTTATTGGTAATGTGCGTTTTGTTTGTCACGATTTAATACCAAAAAAGTAAAACGCGACAGATAATCCTATGGCATACGTAACGCACGATACTATGACGAAAATGTGGCTTAATGTATATCTAAATGATTAGCTAGGGATGATTTTTCTTTTAAACAATTAATGCTTCACGCCTCTCTTATTTTCGACGAATCACCTTCGAGCGTCTCCAAACAATACGAGTATGTTGCAATATTTTTTCTTGCAAACCTGAATGAGTACAATAATTTTGAAAAAGAATATTATTTTTGCCATCCAGCAAACTTTTCGTAAAATATTGTGTTCAGAAATATTGAGCTAATTAGAAATAAGATATCTACGTTACGTAACATGCAATATCGGCTTGAGCATAAGAGTGTATATAAGTAATCAGCACAGCTTGGTAAGATATATAGTCGTAGGCATTGTATTTTATCGGATCCGTTTTCCCGACGCCGATTTTAATACTGTTATATCATACATGCACTGCTATATGAAAACCTTATTATTAAATAGGTACTTATTACTGAAGGGTCCAGAACGGGCGTTGGCTATTTAAAGTTTCTTGTGACACGCGAAAAGAGTCTGATGTCGGGAAATCTTTGTTTATTGATTGTAGATTGTTGACCACTGACTCCTTAATTTTTTAGAGAAATATTATTGTTTTCTTAATTTACAGATTTTTTAGCGCACCTCTCGTTTTTTGATGATTTCTCGAATATATTATACGGGGGATACATTCCAGATACTACCGTGAGAAAAAACGTGTAAAAAAAGTATACGAACATGTAAAAGTGGTAATGTATTTTGAATGACATTAGCATCTTGTGTTTCTTTTGTTTCACCCGTTTTGAATACAAAAAGTACATTTATTTTATTCTTTTTTTGATTTTTGATAAGATGTGTTTAAGTAAAAAAAAACTGTAAAAAATAATCGGTTCTTTCTCTAAACAGTGTAAAAAGAGACTCAAGTGTATATTAATGTATTGTTTACAACCGCACGCCTATCTATTCCCGATTTATGTATGCGCTGGCACTCAAGGTACCTGATACTTTGAAAATATCAATATCTGCCATTTAATCACACTATTATATCCTTGACCGCGTTTTCCATCCCTTGCCAAAATTGTATTTTTTTCATTAATACTACAATTTGATTGGTCGTGAAGTCCGTTCGAAATATTTTCATTGAAATGATTATTGTGAATTCTCTACAATTTAATTCTAAGCATCTGAAAATACTTCAATTGATTGCTACGCTACACATTGTCTATTTATTTGATTCCCAAAGTGTATCGACTTCCATCCTAAAAACAAAGACCCCGAGAACACATTTGTCCCCACACGGTCAGCGGAGTGATGATTGCATTTGTTCCACTACTCCAAATCGCAGGTAAATGACACGATGCAAGTAGCTCGGCTGGCTGCGCGACTTTTGAACCAGTTCTGCCGACCTTCTGGCGGACATAATGGGACATTAAATTTATTCCAAGCGAAAGCCGAAATAAGAACATGGCAGTGTGCCCATGCAGCGGGAAGCCGAGTGCAGGTCTGACCACTCGGCCGCTCCGGTCATTCATTATTGATCGGTTCACGGATTCTTAAACAGGAAAAGTCTCCGTCCTATGACGGAAGACTTCAGCAGTCATTTTTCTTACGCTAAGTTCTCTAGGAAGTTAGGAGTAAGATTAATCGATAATGCTTATTAACAGTCTTGTCACCACTGTATGTTTTTGTAGTTTTTCAACACGTTCCGGATACTTCGGAAGATATTACGATATTTCTTCTATGTATACGAGTATATGCGCATTGAGTTTGAACTTGCATAGTACAATTTGTATTCATCATGTACACTGACCATAAATTATTTTATTATTTACTTAATATGAAATTCACGTATGCGACAAAATATTTTCATTCAAAAAAGGAGTTTCGTTCAATGTTTATTTGCGTAGTGTATCTAGGAAAAGAATTAAACGTTGGTAGTCCTATAGATATACGAGTATACATTTTAAAGATTTTTTTATTAAAAAAAAATGCACTTAACTGTGCCGAGTATTTATAATGTTAATTTGATAATGAAATAATAACGCAGTTTTCATATTTATTTCCATGATATTTAATATAATGTATCGACCATGTTCAGGTAGATGTAACCCCCAGTTTTTTGGAAGGTGCTTTTATTTTACAATAGAACCACAATGTACACAGCTAAGAACACGTTCTGTCAAGAAGAATTAAGCCATAAAATGCCGAATTATTATCGAAATTCAGCTTTAGATTTTGAAAAAAGGACGATTTACTAAGTTTGTATGGAAAAGAAAAAAAATATTAAACGTCAATTTAATCATTTTTCTTTAATAACTTTCTTAATTATCAAACCAGGAAATTGAAACACCAATCTATTAGTCTTCGTGCACTTCAGGTTTGTGTTAATGTGACTTTAACTAAAAATCATTTAAATACGTTTTTTTGTGTCTCCTGTAATTTTTTATCTGTGAGGGTGACTCGCTTTTTATCTAAAAACACGGTCGATATATTATCGGTTTCACGTGTTGCAACATTTTCGACTTAGATTTCAGTATATTCACTATTTTCCGAATAAACAGTCATACCACATTAAAATAACCGAGTATTTCTTTTGGAATCGAACACATATAATTATACTACATATTGAATATTTTCACTTAAGTTTATTAACGTTAATACTCTTTTCGACAATGTAATAAAAGAAAAGCATTTAAATCTTATATTAGCAATTGTAACAGATTTGAAACTAAAATAAATGAGTTATTAAAAATTGTACACACGAGTATATGACATTTATATGTTTTTATGGATTGATATTAATTGTATTACCCATTTATTTATCAGTTGATTTAGATTTATTTAATACTTGATATGTAATATTAAATATACCTGCAGTGAGAATCGTTTAACACGAAACCATAGTTTTCTGTCTTTAAAATTTAAATTTAAAATTTAAATGGGTTCACATAACGGGAGATGGGACTTCGCAAAGAGAGCTCGCTATCCGAACAGGAATTGCTGGAGTTACCTTCAACTCGATGCGAAATGTCTGGGACTCACAGTTGTACTCGGTAAAAA
>JAPMAG010001624.1:0-12188 GCA_036584685.1 Rhyacophila sp. Rhy_31_5
ATCGTAATATTTCAAAAATAATTGATCTCTTTGACTTGCTTTTATAACATTTATGTTTTAAATTTAGTTTTAGATGTTCAAATTCATCTAAAATGTTGGTTGCTTCAGCGTTTATTAAGCATATTATGTTCGTTTCACAAATTTTAGTAATAATTAAAAAAAAAAAAATGAGATAGATATAACATCATCAGCGTTTCGTCAAGTTATCAAACAAAGGCTTTCGCAACGATATCACATATTTTATGCCAGTGGTAGGCAAGCTGCCGACAATAAATGGCTTAAAAAAATGTTCTACTTCAATTATTTTATGACGATAAATATAACTTGTGATCTACAAATATTTCATATATTTCAGTTACGACAAAAACTTGCACCAATACATAAGTAAAATGAACAAACAAAATGTCAACATTCGTCGATTCAAAGAAGTCTATTTCCTATTATACTATTGTTTGATAAATATGTTTTCATGTTAGGGGATGAATTTCAAGTTCTAATACTTTCAAAAATATTTAGCAGATTTTATTGTAATTCTGTACAGTACAATAATAAATAAGAAGAAATCTAGCGAAAATAACGAAATGAAAAATAAACATAATCAATGGAAATGTTTCGGAAAACTTTTAGATTTACAAGTTATATTTTCCATACACTGGGTAAATAAAAAAGTTCATGCGAAAATTTTTAAATATTGTTAAGTGTCAAAAATAATTGAACCGTTGTTAAATTGTATTTCGCCCTAAAAAGGTTCGCCAATATTTCCAGTTAACACGAATCAATTATTAAATCACCATCCACAATAACTTAACTACCCACCAAGGTGCATACTTAATAAAATCTGGTTAAACGTCGTAGACCCTTCTACGCTTCTTCTTAGAAGCCGGTTTGTTAAGCCACGTTAAAATACAACGTACGCCGCACTATTACATGCAACGGTTTTCTGGAATAGCTTTTAAAGGTCCAAGGATAAATTATTCCGAAACACAAACACCGTGTGTTGTTGGTGTTGGAATGATGCAAATTCGAAATACATCAACGAGGAATTCAATCAACAACCTTTTCACAAGAGAAAATCAACGAACCAAATAAAATAGAAGCCTTAATAGTTGTGATACTAAATATTGAATAATGACAGAGAAAATAATTACATATTATGTATTTATTGCGTGGTGGTATTTTTTTATCCATCTGATTGAACAATATAATATTTATACTGTTTGATGTTTAAGAAATTAAAAATATGAGTAAGTTAGATCAGTGTTTTTCAACAGGAGGTCCGTGAACCGATGCCGGTTCGCAGAATTTTTCTACCGGTCCGCAAGAAATTAAGTAAATTAAAAATTAGCATTGGCTATATTCAAGGTCGGTTTTTTTTAATTTTTGGAGAAGACTTTCAATCTTTAAATATTTCAATGGAAAAAATATGTATATTTGAATCTGCGTAATGAAAAAAAGTGATGTTATTTGTACAAGATAACTAACTGATTTACGGTAATTTTTACCGAAATACTCAGATTTAGGTTTTTATTTCAGTCATTATAGGTCACCAATTTTTCTACCGGTCCGTAAGAAATTAAGTAAATTAAAAATTAGCATTGGCTATATTCAAGGTCGGTTTTTTATAATTTTTGGAAAAGACTTTCAATCTTTAAACATTTCAATGGCAAAAAATATGTATATTTGAATCTGCGTAATGAAAAAAAGTGATGTTATTTGTACAAGATAACTAACTGATTTACGGTAATTTCTAACAAAATACTCAGATTTAGGTTTTTATTTCAGTCATTATAGGTGACCGGTCGGCAACATTCCTTTATTTTTGCCGGTCCGCGAGTGTGAAAAGGTTGAAAACCACTGAGTTAGATCATTAGTTTTTTCCGTTTATACATATTTTATGAGTCTTTATGTTAATACAATTTGTAACTATTACATAATTTAAAAAAAAAACTTTTGGTATTCCGCGTTGCATAATAACTTCCATACACTGTAGTACCAAATTCACACCTGAAAAAATATTTAAACTGCAATAGCGATGTTCAAACTGTTTGAATCGCATACAAGTGTGATATAATAAATTGAAGAAAAAATAACTCTGACAGGAGTTTGTTTATAAAGGTTCGCCCAATAAAATTGCCATAATTAAATAGTCTCTCACACAAGAAGTGTGA
This sequence comes from Rhyacophila sp. Rhy_31_5, assembly GCA_036584685.1. Classification (NCBI taxonomy): domain Eukaryota; kingdom Metazoa; phylum Arthropoda; class Insecta; order Trichoptera; family Rhyacophilidae; genus Rhyacophila; species Rhyacophila sp. Rhy_31_5. The sequence goes on from JAPMAG010001624.1 coordinate 2,169, forward strand.
CAGTAACGAATAAATTAAATATAGATTAAATGATTATTTAATACATGTTAAATGCAGGCCAATTGGGCTCTATAAGATTCTACAAGCAGTTAGAATAAATAAAAATTATAAAACAGGAAATATTCCACTCTAAAAATGCCGTAAATACGATATCATGTATCTAATTTTTAGAATCGAGTTATTTAAATGGATGGAAATTGAAATTCCCACCCAACAAGTCAGAATTTAAATACGTGTAATCTCCATTAAGCGAACAACCGAAAACGTAAATTTACCTCCATCAAAGTTTCAATGGAGAATCTCAGTCCTACTAGGCTGCGCAAATTGAAAATGGCTGGCGCTTCAACCATTATTACAAAAAAAAAACGGGTGATGCAATTGAGCCGTTAGGGTTAACCCGAAAAACCCCACTCGATCTCTTTTTCAATCACAACTTGAGTATTACTTAAATCCATGACGTGAGATTTGTCAAAAATACTCTTCACATTTTATCAACGCGCGAGTAAATAAATATTTTCAAAAGAGAATAAAAATCTTTTTATGACGCAGAAAAAACTGAACAAAAAACTTTTCTGTAGCATTAAAAAAGAGCAATCTTTTCATACTTGTCAACTTATTTGGCGCGAGCGTCGCAAGAAACGATGTACGTCACGTGTGTGGCTCTTTTATATTTTGTTTCTAGCCATTTACAAAAAAAACACAACAAAATGACGTACGTAGTAGGAAAATGGAATGAGAGGCGTCTACAATTCATATCGCCATGGATTTTCTTCGCGTTTTGCATATAAGACGAGTATTAGGCAAAAACGTGCCCATATAGAAACAAATACAATACATAGAAATTTAATATGTATATCTAGAGACGGCATGACGCAGAGATTTTATATTATTATTGACAGACATCTTCTGATTATTGGAGAAAACAGAGTAGAAAATTCTTTTATTTGACTGGCGTATATTATTTACTTTCTAACAAAGAAATAACAGAAGTTGTTTGTCATACGTAACAAAAAATATTTTGAACATTATGGGGTATACATCCATGACGATATGTATTGTACAATATATATATATAAATAATAATCAGAGGGTATTTTAAATACATCTAAATTTAAATCATACTTTTATGCTAATTATAACTGATTGACTTTACAACGGGATAATACTACTGTACATAGTTGTATAACTTGAGAGACTTTTAAAACTAGATGACTATTTAATTCCGGAAAATATCCCTAATAAATCTCCGGAGAAAACTTGCCAGGATACTATGCGTGACTTACTTCACAACACACACTCGAATAAATCAAATAACAAAAATGACAAATGTTAATTTCTTATCGTAAATAGATACGTACAACCCTCACTCAATTTTAATCGACAGAATATATGCATGTCATTACCCTTGGCACGGGATTTAATTCTGCTTAAATTTAGTATATATATAGTGTGTATAGTAAATTTCCAATAAGAAATTAAAATTATAATTTTCAGTTTAATCTGAGAAAGAATGTTGGGAAATATCGTATCACGAAATGGTGATAATAATAGAAACTTGAAAATAATGAACAATTGGCGTATCTCTGTTCGTAAGCTTAATTCAATCTAAAAGCGATATCGTGGGCAAAATTATGTACAACCATATTCTTAACAAATATACCTCAAAATATCTGCCGGTAATAATAACCATTGACATCAAAATATATGAGTTTTTTTTATGTCAATGTGTAGGACAAACTCTAGCTTGTATTAGTATGGGCTATATGCTTGATAGAAGTTACATTTAGACAAAATAGAAAGCAGTATAATTTCCATCTACGATAAATATATATTTGGATTAATTAAAAAGTTTCTGAAAATCAACACTGTGATCATTTCTATGGTATCAAGAAACTAAATTTGAAATTGCTAATGAAAAGTTATGTATGAGTATATTATGTGCTATCTAATGAAAACGACATGCGACACGGAGCTTTGTGGTTGAATGGGAAATTAACATTTGAATATGCAGACTGTCAAGTGCTGTCCAAATGGAAACGAGCTTTTTCACGTTGTGACAATTACAAGCAGAACTGTTGTTATACGAAGCGTCGGGTCGGATGACCTACGTTAGTAGTTTTTTAACAATATTTTATGTCAAAGAACTTATCTTATCAGACCTTTTTAAAATCGCGTACAACGTATCACTTTATTTCGAAAGACCGCGACAGTAAGGCCGGTTGGCTACTTATAATTTTCATTTTTAACGCCCCGCCCCGGGTACAAGTTATGTGGGATAAAAAACGCACTTTAGTATTTTATTATAGCACTTTGACAACTAAATTAACAACTGACGAGTAATATGTGTAAAAGTCTAATTCTTAAAAAATCATTGAGAGGAATCATTGAATAAAATGTTATCCATCAGTAAGAAATTTAGAAATATCCTAGTAATAAACCAGAGATTATTAAAATGTCGATATTAATTCTTTATTAGTTTATTAGCATTATCTTTTTTTGGTGGCGTATTGGAATGATCTGCGTACTGAAATAGATTAGAGTGCAACATTTTACATATATCTGCATATTTAACAAAAATTTAATTCTTTGCAGTTGTCCGACTAATGAAATGGACGATCGGTAAATATTATAAGTACGTAGCAGCTCTATGAGTCCATCATACTGCGTAATATCGAAACTGCACTTGCAACATGTATAAAATGTTGTTTTGGAGACCGTTAGTGAAAATGCTTGTCGTACGGTGTCACGTGAGTTATTCGTATACATTACTGAAACTAATCCAGTTAAATGAAAGCAGAATGTTCATATCCTGTAATTATTACTATACTGGTATAAACACACTCACTCGAGTGATAGCCTTTAGCTTGATGATGTGTCAAAGTGCCAGAAACGAGTTAATTCGAACAATTTAAAAAGTAGTTTGCTAGACAAATTCAATATTTTGGATGATCTTAAATATGAAAACGCAGGGATATTGCTGTAATATAATCATTAACAGCAAAGTCGTGATAAAGAAACATTCAATATATTTAAAATATATATTAGTATGTATATTTCCAAATATATAGAGTTTTAGATAGTAGATTAAATTTTCCTTTCAAGACGTTTATTTATTATATCCTTCCAGATATCTAGGGTATTTATGTATACAGATATTTGTATAGTATATGCAAATATACATGATAATATACGTCTAAATTAATATCATACATAACTAAACCACTTTGTCAAAATATAATACACAAGATTGGCTGGGAGAGGTGAGAAAATCGAGAAGTTGTGAATCTGGCATTGTTGGGCCAAGTGAGCGAGCGCTTTGTTTAGGGAAAACCAACAAACTTGGGGCGGTTCTTAGCATCAAAACAATGTTTTAAAAACTTTCTTCATTAAAATGTGTACAGCTATAATCGGAACAACAATCAACGCAAGACCGAGTCAGGTGGGCTATGATTGAAAACGTACTTTACGAATTCAATTAAAATTTAATTTCAGACACGGAAGCGTATATAATAGTAACATTCGGTTAATCTCTTTAATTTCATTATTTCATTTATCATGACCATTAGGTGTGATCTTTTTAGGCAGAATATACCTATCTATGTGAACGAAGCTGAATTAATTCGTACACCAGATGTACGTCTAAATTTTAATTATATTATATTAATGTACAATAAAACATGACAGAAAGTCTCAATGAGTTCGCGAGATTTTATTTAATTACAAATGTAATTGTAATTTCGCGTAATAAATTTGATTTCTATGAAGCACTCACAAGCGATACAAAAGTAGATATTAAAAAGGTTTTTTTTGTAAATAATATTCAAGCGTACAGTCTAGTGCAGTGATGTCGAACGTATGACCTGCGGGTAAGATAGTGACCTACAAAGGTTTTTTAACGGCCTGGATAATGATTTTCTACTGCATCATTTACTTGTGTATTACTCATGACAGTCTTTAACATATCACTCCCCTTTCCAAATGACGCCACTGATTTAGTGATAGACGTCACGATACGGGATAAAATTTAAAAAATAATGAACGAAATTTCACCCAGTTCTCAAAAATATTCGCCACCACTTGTCTAGTGGAAGAAGAAGTTTTGTATCAAACTGAAAATAAAATATCAAATGTATTTTTTTCTAGATAGTTGTCAAAAAACACGTAACTTTACTGCATTATGTAAATAATGATACGCGAGTTCGTACTGTAATGGATACAATAAAACACATAAGTCATCAAGAATGTAATTATATATTTTTTTTGTGAATATATTTAACCATGGTTTATATATATATTTTAATATAATAACTAACATAAATTTTTCAAATTACAAAATGATCAACCATATTTTCTACCAGAAAGCGTAGCAAGTGATTTTTAGCGAACTGTATAACAATGTAGGAAGATATTAACCGAGTTTATATATACGCGGTCAATACGCTTCGTATTTAAACATTAAGCATAATGAACATTTTTATCGTCCAAGTTATGACTGTAACAAAATATTTAAATGACCTTTCTATGTTATGGCTCTACGCTTCTGCGCTTCTATAATGCTACGGCGTACTGCTACAATATTACAAAGTCATACGTAACATATCTGGTGGTATCTCAATGAAAATATCTTAAGAACTATTAAAAAACGCATAAATTACTATTTAATAGTAAGGTTTGACCGTGTACATTTAAACGACGGTCTCCCATCTAAACTTTCAATGTATGTGGATTTCTTGTGGGTCAAAATTTTATCGAACTTGTCTAAATCTGTAAAAAAGTCTACAGGTACACCAAAAACTACTACTTAACCTATCCAGGGTATGGGCGCGCATAAGCGTCCGCTCAATATTCGTTTTGAATAAGTATATATGTACGAGCGTCAAGCACCAAGCAATAAAATACTCGTATACATTATTTATGCATCTCATAAACATTATATATACAACAAAGTATTACAAACATTTAATAAAATTTAGCTAGATTAATGAAAAAACTTTCACCCAATTGTGCAACCGTAATTAAAAACTCAATCTGGAGAGGTTAATAATTGAAGCGCTAGTTACAAATGCGATATAATCACATTTTGTCTAAATCGAGAAAAAAAATTTGTTCGAACTCACGTATAATTTTACACCATGTTCCAAAACCTAATATAAATTTATGAAAAGAAAAAAAAAGTGAAATATCATGAATTGGAATATTTCAAATTTCGTTGATTCCGCACGCATTTTAATATTTATTTCATTTTAGAGTGTATCAGCTAATAAATGCCGCTATTTTTTTATACTTTAAACATTGAATACAACGAAAATAAAGAATCTTAACATGAAACAAGATTTGATCTTGAAACATAAAAACATCGTTTGCCAACAATATTGAAATGTGCTTGTATCGCTTTTTGTGACTAGGCGCGTCAATTATTACCTATTTAAAATAAAATAAAAATACATATTCAGTGAATTCCGTTAAAACGCAATAATATTTCTCTCTGTCAATGTGTTCTCATCATTTGTCTGGTTACCGTAGTTATAGCTAACGTCTTTAACAATATTGTATAGACGTGCGCGTTTACGCGAACTGCAAAGTATAGAAAATCATAAACATTTAATTTCAATCAAAATTGTGTTCAAAGAAGAACCGCTGAGAGTCAATAACTTACAATCATATCGAACTGTGTTTTCCGACTGAGGGGTATGGACATACTTCATGGGATATGGAGAAACTATGCACACATACAAACAGTTTTATAATATAAGATACACAGTTTAAAAAACATAAGGAATCGCTTATATAGAATACCATATTAATATATTAGTAGGCAAAACGCATACAATCAATTAGCCGTGATTAGAACAGAAAACCACTCTAAATTATGCGTGGTATAACTTAACTGGAATGTATAATATTTAAATATATAATGAGGAAGAAGACTGGGAAGTGTTTGGGGAAGATATCGTATTACGAGTACAGTGAACTGACACCGCCTGATGCTTGCCACTGATACATTTAATAAAAATATTTCATACGGCAGTGTGGCGGTAAAAAGAACACGAAAACATTTTCAGGCGCGAAAATCGTAAAAAACTCAATATGAACATGATAACAAACGCCTAGTGTGGTGTGTACAGAGTATAATCTCTGAAAAGAAGAACAACATAATCTTCCCAGTCAGGTAGTGTGCCTCGCTCACTCGTTGAAAAACAAAGTGGGTATGGTTGTTTATGATATTGTACGCATTACGAAATTCCGATGCCGAAAATGAACTAGCGCGAATAGTCTTACGTTTATTTTCGAGTGCTTTTGTAAAGTACGAATTTGGAATCGTCGAGATTTTATCATACGCGTACCAAGCAAACACGGAGGACTTTTCGCGGTAAATAATTAACAATTTACAGCCAAAAAAATGGCAGTACGAATGTATTAGTTGCTTTCGCATAAGCATTACGTAAATCGTGGAAAAACTTAAGAAACATTTTTAATAATTCATATATGGAAAAATAAATAACATAACATATGTAACAACGTTTCAATACATTTTAACAGGCGATTAGATAGGGGAGGGGAACATGGAAATATTAACGTCCGAGGAGTTTTTTAATTTCACAAATGTTTCATATGTGCCCTAAAGTAACCGATTTCTCGCGTAGGCTAACTAATACGAGAAGTTCAGGAGTATCATGTTTTCCTTCAGCAGGGTTACAAGTGTCAAAATAGTCTACCACGCAAGACAGCAGAAAGATACACCTTTTAGATTGTTAATTATCGATGTCAGGGTGCGCATATTTTGCAGGACCATGTCTACCAATAAATCGACGTGACGCATTTAGATAATATATGTAGTCGTGTCTGTTCAAATTGAGAGGTGTATTTCCGAAGCAAACTTATTCTACTTCAATATTTTTTGTTAAATGCTCAAAAAAGTCTTAGCGATATCGATTTCACATTTTTTAAATATACATTTCAAAGTGTAAAATACAATGTTCAATTGAGATAACTAAAAATATGTAATATCGACACCGTAAACAGTATTTTGACTTTTGCCAAAAAATGTTGAAATGGAATAAGTTCACTATGGAAATACAGCCTTCAATTATTATTGCAACAATTTTCAATTATTGTAAATCAGTAACGGTCTCTGGCGCAATAAGATCATTTTTGGTTGCCATTCCGTATTTAATTATTAATTTCCCTTACTGAAGCCATTTTTTATTGAAGGCATTGAGATTCATTGTGTTATTTGTTGCCGTTTACCACTTTATAACAGTCCTTTATTGTCTTCTTGATTGACTTGACAATTGAGAAATGACGCATCCGTAGAAAAACGTTTAGACGGTTTAAAACTGTTGTACCATTCAGTGAGGAACAAAACACGTTATTTTGATTCTCGATGATTTTGATATCCGGTTTGCAATAAATATATTACACAATATTGCGTAGCGTCAATGACGTTAGGTTTGCTACTGTAAAAGATACGACCATGTAAACTTACATAGCGGTCTATGCTAGTATTTTTTAACAGCAGAATAATAATCATACTTTTCATTCATAGACGAGTAAGGTGAAATAAAGCGTTATCGGCGATGAAGAAAAATCCCAAGAATAAACGGAAGAATATTTTATGTGTAAAATAAGTATATGTGATTTGTATTATTATCTAAACGACAATATGTTGAAATTCGATATCTGACAGAAAGAGGATGTTTCGACTCAATCTTTTTTCCAGTTGATTTATGGCCGCTTAGCGATGTTCATATGTACACACGTAGTAATGTTTTCTACAGCACACCACATATATAGCGAGATGAATTTATAGCGTGAGCGTTTATCAACCGAGACAAAAGAGTTCGGGATGAAGTAAATTACCTTTCTAGGAAGCAAAATTCTCTATTTCCGTATACTTTTTGAGATGTAGGGTTTCCAATTTGGTATAAATCCCCAAAAGGGGTGTATCAGAAATAAGTATATTTCTGAAATTATATGTAAAATAGCGGTGAAGCTTTCATAATGTTATTATACCATTCAGTCCACATAATATATAACTACAATAAAACAAAATTCACACACGATGTATTTATACGAGTATATGTGTTATGGAGATATTTTATTTGTTCTGTAGAGCAGAATACACCACAGCAATAAAACACGTAACAATGTTGATATTCGAGATAGTTTGTAAGAAAGTATGTGTTTTAGAAGTTTTTAATTTAAAAACAATATAAAATGAAATGTATCTTTCTTACGCCCTTTAATTTCGTAATATCGTAATAATCGTCAAATAATATTGAAAATCTACTGATGGTCAGATCGATCAACTAATAGTAAACGTTAACCTGTCAAGGACTATGGACGTGAATATGCGTCCGCTCAAAATTCGCTTTGAAGAAGTATAGACGTATATTTACGTCGAGAAACAATCAATAAAATACTCGTACATATTATGTATGTAAAATATTATACCGAGGGGTTAAAGTCAAACAACGATATCTACGAAAGTGAAACTTTACAGGGGAGTCAAAAACTTTTTTTTCTTGGAACTCCTCAACAAAGCAGATGTTTATTTAAAACCTAATGTTCAAATGCTATAGTTTGTTGTTATTTGACAATTTGATTTTTCTTGTAACAAGACCGCTAACAGCTTATAAAGTCTTTTGATATTAATTAAGGAAAATTGATCTAGTTAACGTTAAACTCTACAGGCGATTTAAGAAATTAGAAAAGATTGAGATACCGTCATTTGACAATTATGTGACCAATGACGTAAAATAATATCACAAATAAAAAATGATAACTTTTGTAGATAACGTTGTTTGACTTTAAGCACTTGATACAACAATAGTATTTCAAACACGTAATAAAATTCAAAATTTAAAACTAGATCAATGAAAAAACTTGCACCCAATTGTGCAACCGTTATTAAAAAGAACTTACTTCTAGATAGGTTAAATCCTGTTACAGCAAACTTTGTGGTACCGTTAGATATATTTCATTATACTGAAATTTCGTAATACGGAGCAAAGGAAAAATCTACAAAAATATGTAAGTCGCCCTTCCGTTATTATAAACATACGTATAGATTCAAACAATATCGACACGCGGTGAACATACTTACAACGGTTATAAGTACATACTGAAATGTTGAAATTGTCAAAACAAGTTTTTTCGACTCTTATTAGTCCGGTTCTAGAAAACAAAATAGTTATACTGAAATTTTCGGTACTTCGAAATTCGTTATAAAGGAATTAAGCCTTACTTGAAAGACAACGTGTAAGCCAGTTACAGGCGGAAAATAATAATCTCTCCAGGGGTTAGATTGCCATTCTAGATTCAATACAATAACCTACCCCTATTGTATGTTTATTGCGATCGGATCTTTATCAAAATGTCTTTAGCAGGAGATTTACGAGTGTGTTTTGGTGGAAGCACTCAGTCGATAAGTACTGGGGGTAGAAATTGATGACGCCACAGCAATAAATAATAAACGGGGATGTTTTCTGTGAATTTATCGCTCACTTTTGTTTTTAATTTGCGATATCATTGAACATGTACCGCTGAGCGATCGATATCACTGAATAAAAAAAAGACGTAAAATGAGGCACGTCGAAACACAAAAAAGTCGATTACAATAAAAACAAATCGTTAATTAAAATGTTTTTTCAGAAAGTTTTATTTATTGGGAATGGAATGTAATACTGTCACTTCGGACATCCGGATCCGCAGTTTCATGTTTACGTTTCACAATAAAAATGCTTGTTATAATAAAGCCAGTTTCTTAAGACCTAGATCGATTAAAAATATCAACACATATTGAATTCTGTAATAGCGAACACCTCGTGAAACAATGAAAAAACTTGTGTTGTATTGAAAGCAAAATTTAAAACGACCTTCCGAATTCGTAGTAGAGTATTTAAAAACATAAATAATATCAACACGTGTAGAACAATCCAAATTACTATATTACTTAATTACTTAAATAATTATCAATTATTAGCTCAACCAATTTGGTCCTTGTCCTGGTTTCAAATG
>JAPMAG010001625.1:0-12186 GCA_036584685.1 Rhyacophila sp. Rhy_31_5
TTATCATTAATCTTAACATTATACATACATATATATTATTTCAAATAAATATTTGATACAGAAGAAATTCACATTAGTTCTCTTCAATTACTTGGATGAATAATGGAACATATATATGCAATTTGAAAATAAACATATTTTTATTATTTTTAACGTAACTTTAATATTTGTTGAAAAACAAAATTTATCATTTCAATTTCAAACATTTCAAAAAAATACTTGATTGGTCATTATAATAAAATTTAATATAAATGTTTGGAAGAGCAAAGTTTGAATGATACTAGTGATGACGTAGGATTAAAGAAACGTCATCCTAATCAGTATGCGATAGATTGTCGGGGAAACATGTCATGTTTCCGGGCATATCTGCCATTATTACGAATATGTCTTAAAATCCACTAAAATACCAAATATTCGATGTTTATTTGTATAATAATGTTTCAGAAACAAATATACGTAAGTTTTTATTTGAAATATTTCGTCTTTTAGGAAATTAGCCTGGGGTATCAAATAAACCACCTTTGGATCCTGTGTGATTTTTAAAAAAAATGGCTGAGAAGGGTCAAGGAGGCAATCTGGATTTTTATAAACTTTGTGGATTGGAGCACTGTAAAAAATGTGGAGCATAGGCCTTGTGGTTTTAAAAAATGAGTCGGATCTGATTATAATATTTGGTTATGTTTGGTAATAAATTAATAAAAAAGAAGTGTAGTTGGTAATGAAATGACTAAACAATTTTTGGAAAGACAATCTAATAAAACATATATATTATTTTAGAAACAAAGCACAAAATAAATAAAAATAATATGCAATTATTGATAAACGTATCGGACGTTTACAGCTTCTGTATGCTAGTACCGGCACCGGAGGCACTAACTCAGGCAATTGCATCAGAATTTGCGAACCTTTTAGTGTTTTCCATGGTCTAGGAATTAAATGCCAGATTATATCGTTCAAGAAAGCATAAAGATATTTTTATGCAATAAATATGGTAGTATATTAAATGTTTATCAATTGTAAGTACATACTATGAAGTTACGGGACATATTTTTAAATATTGTTATTTTAAAACATGGTAATAAATGTAGAACTAAATTAATAGTGCGGATTGATTTTATAAATTTACATATTAGAATACAATTTATTTAAATTTGATCTAGCCGTACGTCGAATTTTCAGTCTCTTTATAATATATAAAAAGTTATATGTGTTCTGGCAATCTTGTATTGTGCGACCAATCATAAACATCCAAGCAACTCTCTCACTGAACAATTAGCAACGTCGCCTACTGTTCTGAATTTACTATATTATATTATGGACATTGTAGTGAAAGATTGCTGATAGTGGTTGTCGACCCTGTTAAAAATATTTTCAATTTGTTTGTATTGTGATTAATACTTTCCCATTGGCAGTACTTGTATTTAAAAGAGGTAAAATATTATAATTTTGATAATTTTTACTCTACACCAGAGTTAGCATTTGACAATGTTTATATTTTGTATGTTTGACGTTTAGGTACATGTTATTTTATTATGAAACTGAAAATAATATATTATTGTTTAGATTGAGAAACAAGTTTTACAGCTGTTAGCATATGATGCCTTGAAATATTAGATGGAGATTGTCAATTTTATGTATCCATGTTTCTATTCGGTTAATGTAGAATACGTCATATCTATGTTTATTCATGTGTGGACGCTAATATCAAATTGTGTTGACACGTTTGACATTTTTTTTTGTTTTTGTAAATGTGATTTTTACTCTTTCGCCACATCTGCATCTATTATCATTGTCGTGATTGTATGTGACACACTGACGTGTACCTATTAGTAAATAATGAGAGTGCAGTAAAATAGAAAATATAATTATATAGACCATTTATGCACTCCCGTAATCTACGATAAAAATGTGTAGGTGGATAACGTAATGGATTGTAATTAATACTCTGAATATGTGTTTATATGTGTAAATTCCTTGAAATTATGTTTAAATTTAGTGCATAATTATTCAAGGACTAAAAACGAGACAGTATCTTTTCCACTAGAAAAACGCTGTGTGGTTTAATGTTATGCTACATCAATTAATTATTATATTGGTAGAAAACTGAGCTTTACAATGTTTTCACAATATGCCAGAAATTGGAAAAAGCATCTCATAATACTAACATAGATTTTATTGTTTTCTGTTTGGTAAGGTATCATAAAATGGTGGGCCAATACTCCATTTACGCTTCCATACAATTACCATCACCAGGAAACACCCAAAATGGAAATGCTTGTCTAGTTATCTTTATTTACCCCTTTTTACCATTTTACGTTGTGCCAAAACGACCACTAATTAGATTTTGTTTTCAAAATCACATCTCCACCATTTAAAATATACATACTTTGTTATAACCGTTTTCAAAATTTCCCGTAATCAATTAAAGTATTCATAGTGAAGTCACGCAAAGCATATGAGCCCAGTCGAACAGGGGGGCCTAAATATCTTAATACTCAATATTTATATCAAAATTTTAAATTTCCACGCGCAACCAACATTGTATGATGGCCCAAAATTTCTAGCTACACCACTGATTACCGTAGTTTTGGCCATCGTTTTAAGAGGTTAGAAGTTTTAGTTTAGTAATTTATCTTGTTGATTGTATTTTTCAAGATTAATTTCATCAACAAAAATGGGTGACAGGCAACGTTCCCCCTAATTTTTTTATTGTGTGTGCGGCGGTCCATCAACTTATATGTGCGGGGGGGAAATGCGATTGTGCAAATATGCATACGCATGCATAGATAAAAATAAGTAGTCAACATAATGTACCACGAAATCATAAATTACTTAGAAATTGAACTTTTACTCCTGCACTATTTCCATTGTTACATGCAAAAAGTTCACATTTTCCAAATTAGGATGTTATTTACCAATAAATTAGAAATATTATATGACTATTTCCGAATACTGCTTTGCTTATAATAAAATCATCATGAGTAATAGAAGGTCTACTAAAATATAATTTGGGTTATATAATAACTCTTTACTTGTGAATTTTATTTCCATTGATATTTTTTCATCTATCATCTATACAAGCATAAAAATTAGCATACTTAGGTCGGGCGTGCCAAGGGAATTAAAACATTCACACCTCATTAAATGAATGCATTTATAAATCTGTGAGTTCCCTGCAATTTACTAAACACCTTGATTTTTTGTGTTTAGATTTTCAAGACTTGTCAGCCATGGCTGATGAAAGCATGGATCCATGTGAGTGCATTTGGAATCATGAACTTGCGATGCGACGGTTGCTGTCTTTGGTAAAATGACACATTTGAATTTTATTCTTATTTTTTTTAAAATTATACTACAGAAATCAAACACACACTCTTTGGTAACAGGAGCGAAATTGCGAGTTTTTTAATGTTTTGGGAAAATAATGTGGTTGTTGTAATTATTAATAATTAGTTATTATTAAAAATATACAAATGTGTAAAAAGTTGGATTCCATGGAAGATAAATTATATAAACGTCAGACACACAACATGAGTGTCAGTGGGTCTATGTATAGGAAAATTGGTTAAATACACCATCCAACATCACAGACTCAAACTATTGCCAAATGGTTTGTAGCTGTTTTCTATTATTAACCAATTAAGTGCCAGAAATATGTTAACTCGTACAACTTTAAAAGTTGTTTGCTAGACAAATTTGAATATTTTTCATGATTTGAAATATGAAAATACAGAGATATAACTATGTATATACCATTAAAATTAAGTAATCATAAAGAAACTTTCAATATATTTTAAAAATAATTATTATTTGGTTAACAATTCACACTTACCGGATTGCAACATTGTGTCTACCTCAAAAAAGGTTAACGTAGTATTGTATGGATTCCACATCATCCATATTGACCTCTGAGAACCTTCGAGATGGAGCGTATAGATTTATACGCGAGAATAGAGATGTGGAGAATGCTTTTACAGATTTTTATAAACCACAGTTGTAATGCTAGCAGCTTAACCTGTAAGGTCAAGTCGAAATATACATAAAAAATAATTAACTTGTACCCATTTACAGTGGAATCTCAATAACTCGAATTTCAAGGGAAATGCTAAAAATGTCGAGTTAATGAGTTCTCGACTTAAGAATTTCGAGATACAAAGGATTTAATTGCTAAAATTTCGACTTGGAAAGGCGCAATTTTTCGAGTTGTAGAGTCATAGTGACATAAAAATTCGACTGAAGTTTTATGGTACATATTTATTGACGCTTCTTAAAATTTGTCAACCAACTATTGCTGGCTCGATAAGTACTGTGTCCCAGTGATTTTAAAAATTCTTCGGCCTTTTCGTGTAAGATAAGTAACACTCACGAGTATGTTTTTGTCACGACAGTGTTTGAACCAGGTCAGTAAGCATTCCTCTAAATCAGGAAATCCGGCTAGTCGTCGTCTTTTGCAAAACAAATTGCTACATGATTCGTATCTTAGTAATATTTCGGCTTCATTCTCAATTATTATAGACAAAGTGCTTGCTGATAATCCGTATTGAGCTGCCACGTCTTTTTTCTTCATGCCACTTTTTACTGCATTGACAATGTAAAATTTTTCACGTAGAGTTAAAGTCGTTAGTTTCCGTTTAGTAGTCATGATGTAGGGCAGCATAATCGCATTTCCGACAAAGCCCTTTACACGAAAAAAAAAAACAAAAGCACCTAACATTCCTTTTAAATTTTATTGCTACGAGTTCGGGGAATTCCAGGAAAAACGTCATTATATTTTACTAACTTCGACTTACGGAGTCTGTTTTTTGAAATTCGAGTTATAGAGTATAAATATGTACTATCAATACCTCGCAGGGAAATAACATTTTGTTCGAGTTACAGAGTCTAAATAATTCGAGGTACCGCGTATTTAGGGGTTCAGCAGAAGGGAATGGCAATTTTTTTCGTCTTCACTATTACTATTACATGCGCTATTTACTGAACTGTGGTGGGCAAATAAATAAAATTATTGTTTGTAAGAAACATAATTAGATGTTCGATTGTTTGTTATAGTTGCGACACGGACAGGCCTACTGTACAGATAGCGAGTGCTTAGAAGAATTGCCAGGAATGGGTGGAACCGGGTCTTCAGATAATATATTGTTGATAGGTTTTCTGGTGATATTTGGTTTGATTCTGTACATGATGCGTCCTAAATCAACCCGTGTGACCGATCAGAAGGTCTTGTTCAATAGCCAAGTAAGCATACACATTTGCTAAATAATACATGTAAAAAACTTATGTTTTACACGACTGTTACGGGCTTTTTATCATTTTTATTATGCCTTTATATTGCAGCGGCTAAACATTAATTATTTAAGGTGATAAATGATGAAAAATTAAATACCACACAATCTTACTATATTAACCATTATATACTGTGCGCACAAATGTGTGTTTTAGCAATAATCCGTAATGTCTTAAAAATATTTCACGATCTATCTGAATTTTTGGTGCATCTACAATAGGCATGTTCTCATTTTAACAATATGAACATATTTATATAACTGAGTAATAAATATGTTCAGCGCATATCGATTTTCTTTGTTTTTAAATAAAATGAAAATTCAGCTTAGCGTAGTATGTTTTATGGTCCCACGATGTTCACCGTTTGATTTAACTTATATAAATGATCATTATTTTTATATATTGAGTTAATGCTTAGTATTGAAAATTTATAATATATTATGGATACTTTACCTACAGATTTTGTTGTTATTGTCACAACAGTCAATCAAAATAATAAACAAGTTTGTTTAGTAACTTTTTGCTTTTGAATTTTAGGGCCCGAGTGGAAATTCACCACCTCCGCCTCCTCCGGCTGCCCCTACTAATTAATTAACAATAATAAATAAGAAAAGGGTCAAACGGGAGGAAGCGCTCGCCTCTCTGCGGTAATAACAATTATCAAGAATACTGCCCATCGCTCAACATACGAGAGTTGCGACATTAGAAAAATAATAAAGTAAAAAAATTCTATACATAATGAATATTTCCATAAAATTTTCTATTGTAATATATATCTAATAATATAATGCCAATTTTCAAGATACACTTATGTATGTATAGGAATGTAAGCGTGCTTTTTAAAAAAAATAATTTTAATATTGTCTATTTATTCATAAAATGTCTTAACAAATATCATAGTGATAAACCATTCCTCCGCGGTATGCAGATGACCATCTGCACTCACACTGCTATTTATGTTGCTGTTGAAGCGTTGTAAATCTGTTTTTTTTTTTCATAGTTTTTTTTGCAAATTTGTATATCCATAGACTTAATTGAAAGTTATTCTGTGAGTCTGTGCAATATCGATAAAACAATCTCAATAATTATCTAAATATATTATTTTAAAAAGTATGATTTTATAATATTATAATCACTGGGAAAATTTTATGTTGGTGAAAATGGTTTTTGTGTTTTTATCGGATGTGATGTCTTTGCACCTCTCATTAAAAAAAGAATTATGTAAGATAGTTCATTGTATGTATATTGTGCAAATATCTCTTTGAAAATGTTTTTAAATTTGTTTTTCTGCACTTGAAGCTACAACATATCTTTGCTTCCATTCGCATAGATTTTACTAGTGAATTTGATTGACATAGTTAAGTGACGTCTCTAACTTTAAAATTGAATTTTTACCATTGTTTAAAATTAAATATTTCATTATGCAAAAAGAACTAGTATGTATTTACTTTTCAATAATTATTCTTTTGATCATTGTACATAACTTATATTACCGCTTTACTGGGTGCTATTTTATCTTTTAATAAATCACATTGAGTTTAAGCTGCATTTTCATTAATTTCATTAAATATGGTTTGCCTATCAGTTTCAATCGAATCATTTCTGTGGGACGAAAGAATATCATTCAATGGAGGGGTTGATTTGACTTTTATTTATATTTCTCTTCGTCACAATATAAAAACTAGTGTTATCAGACTTATTTTATACTTCTTGATATAATTTTTGCATTAAAATTTGTAGAATATCAACAATTACCATCATTAAAATCGCGGACAATATTTTATGTTGGTCGTATCTTAACGAAATGGTAGTAAATAATTGTCTTTAAAAATATATCATGAACGTTACTATTTTACAGTAACATTTTGTACAAAATTTTGATAAGATTTTCTGGAATTTATTAAAAGTATACGAATATTATTGATCTTCTTGTATTTTTGAAACTACTTTTCTCACTTTCATTATAATACTGCTCATTTGCAAGTATTTGCCGGTTGAATCGGGTAAATTCTCAAAATTGATCACGTCACATATATCCTTGGAAAAGCTGACATCGGTGGGAAGTCTATGATACGGGGTCGCGGACGACATCATGGGAGTCCCCAGACTGCTGTCTCGCACCTCTCCCACCCGTGGAGTTACCGGTGTGATTGGGTTAGAAACCGTCGCCTCGAGCTCTGTTTTACTTAGGGGGGTCAGCGGTGCCTCGAGAGTAACCGGAGATTGAGGAGAAATTTTGGCGGGTGAATCGTGAGAACCTTCATCCAATGCAGCCAAGAGTAGCATCTTGCGAGATTCGAGGTCATCCAAGGATGGAGAAATTCTAGCGCGAGCGGGCTCCTCTCCCTAGAAAACAACAATTGAGGAACTGAGTCTTTAAAACAAGATTTATTTCAATCAGCATTTGAGGTAGGTCGTTGCGTAGAAATTATGTTTTAGAAGGTATAAACTTCACCATAAAGGTAACCTGAAGTAAAGTTTATATGAACATTAGTACACCTTTATTAAATGTTACATCTCACAATCTTTATAGAAAATATGATATATTCGTGGGAGGCATATTTTGACCGTAAAGATTTAGGGTTAATTAAGAATTATTTTCTCCAAGCAGATACAAGTTTACTTGTCTAAAAATTATTTGATATCTTCTCTAATATTCTTACTCTTCTTCTCAAATAAAAAAATAGTAAAATTTTTCTACGTTAAGTAAATTTTTGAAGAGTATTTATTGACTGTGGTTGAATACTCTGATGGAATTGCACAACATTTATAATATATTCGATCAATAATTAACAAATTGATATAGAGATAGTACCGGAAGACATGTCGGTGGAGGTGGTGGCGGCGGAGAGGGCACCGGAAGGGAAGGCAACGGAGGAATAAATGCCTGTGTGTCTCCAAATCCATTTGTACGCAGCATTTCCAATTCATTCTCTTCTCCGGCTGAAATATATTTCACACATTGCAACACCAGATTAAATAGAAAAAAATACGAAATACACATTAAAATTGAATCGAGTAAAGCAGGGCTGTGGAGTCGTTAAAAAAAAACACGACTCCAACTCAAAAAAGTTTAAGTTTATCAAGTTGTTTTCCTACCTTTGCAAATAGCGAAATATTTCATGTTATAGGCATAAAAATAAAACAAGATCAGACTTTATTAATTATTTATTTGAATTTATTCTTAAAAACAACATTGGTTCTATTCAATCTGTATTCGTAGAAGCTCTGAAATCAGAAATGAGGATTTTGAGAGCGGAAAATAACCGCTCTACGGATACTTGGGTTGGCGGTAATGCTGTAACATTGCATCGGATTTTGGTGACTCACTGTCTCGGCGCAACTCAGGGCACCTACACGTTTAATATTCATACGCTATACACATTCATTATTACGTAATAAAAATGATGTGTATATCGAACATTATGAATAATTGATAACACAGACCATTTTTAACACTCAGGTATCTGGTTCCGCGCTAGTGTGGAAATTATCGCATGACTTTTTTTACCGGTCCCGCGTTACTGCATTTTTGAAATAATTACCCCGACTGAATAAAAAGATATGATTTTTTTAAAAATCTTTACGCAAACCTGATTAGGCGCGCGAAATGTGCTGTATTATGTGTAAGTTTCGCACCGGAAAACGCCGGATGCCTGAGTGTTAAAAGGGAAGTATGTACACAATATGGTTAAAGAGTGACAATACTCTGTATTTATTGCCACTATGACCTTCAATTAAGCTTTTTAATTGTTCAGCAGCCAAAATTCAGTGTATATAAGGTAAATAGGTCCAAATAGAACTGTAGGGATTGATAGTTTTAAACACTTTATAATTCGAATTATTAGTATCATAATTAGAATAAAGCCTACCTTGGTCATCTAAGTCCATATCTGTGTGTACGTTCATGTCGCCAGGCATTTTTTCACTGGATTGCTGTAGAGATATTAGTTTCTTCCGTCGGTATGCTTTTGCCATTTTTGGCGCCAGATGTTCCAACATCACTAGTTTGCTATCATTCTCTGATAACGGGGGGCACCCGTGAAATTCGCTTTCCTGTGTAAGCATTTCAATGCAGAAAAGATGTTAGAAAATTTGATCAAAATACAAGAAACAGCTTTGATTTGTTAATGTAAAGTTTGCTACTGTATCATTTTGATTATGCTGAGTAAGAGAAGTATTAGATTACTTCCAACAGTAAGCATTTTGGTTTTGAGGGTAAAAGTAAAACGCTGAATAACTATTTTTGGCAGACTCGATTTACAAAATTCATTCAAAATTATAGAGAATACCTTTGCCACCATGGTTTTAATAGTAAAATGTGTTATTTTACCACAGTCCAAAATAATACACCGATGTGCAAACTAGCATCGGTGATCTATGGAATTTATTTGATAAAAGGAACTGAATTTGAAAGAAATACAAAAATATGAACTCACATCGGTGTACCTGGAGCTAGGTGGTACATTGAATCCGGGAAAGTCGAGGATTTTTTTACAATCATATTTATCCTTAGAGCCTTCTTGAATGAGTTCTCCATCTTCATCTTCTGGATCGGCTACTTCTTTGCCCTGGATTAAAATTTCGATTATGTATTTCAAAAATTTTCATTTGTGATTCTTTTTTATAGATAATTATGTTCATCAATGATCCTGGTATTATAAAGTATCTAATATTTAAAAAGTAAGTGTTTTAATAGCTCTACATTCAGGGAGAACGTTAACACATATGAGGCCATGCATGCAATAAGGGCGAACTCGACAAAACATAGTTTTGAGAAAAATGAGTTTAAATATTTTGATCAAGAGCGAACTCTGCAGAATTCATTATTTGCTGTATAAGAGTGTAAACTGTAATGAACTGTAAAAATTAAACATCACACCATGTACACGGGCGAATATGGTAATGTTTGTTTTCTCTGTAGAACCAAATGAAATGTTCATATAAATTGAATGAAACAAAATTTCGTTTTACCAAAACAAATATTTCTGTAACATAAGTAGTAAGTGTGTTCAGCATGTGTCGACACTGTTTATGTTTTTAAATACTCATAATATAAGTGGACTATTGATATAACAAAATTTTAAAATAACAATGTATTTTTATGGTTCCACAAATTTTGCTTTAACAGGATTTAACCTGTATATTAATTATCTATACACGTACAAATATTAGAAAATGAAAAATAAATAAAAATTACTTCTGAATCGAAAATAGAAATTCCAGAGTGGGTGATTTTTGCATTTATCAGCCATCCCGGTGGGTAACCGAGCTGGCGCATCCTATATATATGGCGAGGCAGTTGGTTTTTATGTAAACCGAGGGCTTGCCGAAGTGCTCCAGATATACGACCTGCAATCACACTGTCATTGCTGCTGGCAGCTTTGTTTTGTTCTTCTACATGATAACGCCTGCAATAAATCGATTCAAAATCATTCTTGGTAATCGGCAAAGCTGTGAGGTATAGGAATGTATGTCTGTCAAATAATGGAAGTATATTCATGTATACCAGATGTATTATCATTCCAAATAAATGCTTTATCTGACATTGTCCGACAGAAACATTTAGCTTTCGTAGGACTGAAGAACTTTATTTTGTTTCAGATCAAAACTGCTGTTATATTGGTGAAAAAAAAAAAAAAAAAATAAGAATGTTATCATTGAAAAACAGATTGACTTCATATGGCACACTCAAAACTCTGACCTATGGCAGGAATTGAGATTCTCACATGATTATACCTATTTCAGTATACATGAATCATTTTTATGGGTTTTGAAACAGTAGAAATAATTATTGAAAACAAAGTTTTCACTATATGAGATATTAAAATGATAAAAAGTGATGAAGAAAATTTTATTTGATTATTGAGAAAAATGTGATTGTCGTGATGTTGTGTAATATTAATAATAAAATAATTTAAAAATTCTCAATTCATATTTTGTTTGCCTGCAAATTTAGTTCTATTCTTCTCCTTAAATAAGACAGGTCAATATTGTTATATTAACACTTTGTTTATAAGCCTGTCCAGTAATAAATTATTTGAGAATAGGCAAATCAAGTTTTCGTGATGAATGTGCAGAGTATTGTAACAGATGGCAGTATAAATTAATCCATTTATATAGAAAAGTTAGATCGCAATCCGTGTTTCCTGCTACATATGCAAAGCTGTAGTTATATTGAGATTAGTCTCCTGCTGCGCAGACATATATAGTGCACTTAGTGCTGTAGTTACAGTCATTAGCGAATGATGGGTTAAGGAAAAACAGAATTATTATAGAAAAGCCCCACACTAAAGACTATTTAGTGACAAAACAATTTTGATTCTCATTTTGAGAAGTATGCGTTTTTGTTTCAGTAATTTTTATTTTCAGATAATAAAGATTATCTGTAGTTACTTTACGAGATATTTTACTATTAACACTTAAACGATTGCAAATATTTTTGGACCAATGGCTTAACGCCAGTTTTACAGCCAATGCACATTTCGCAAAAAAAAGTGAAAATTGAAATCGCTGATTTTCAGGATATTTAATTTTTTTGTGTGAAAAAAAAATTGGATACTATCTCTTTTCTTAATACAAGGGTCACAAACCATAGGCTTAGTTTTATACTTTTACTCATAACTGCAAAATAAAAATTATAAAAAACAATTTTTACTATTTAACCCGTTGCGGAGTATCGCCGCACGTATGCGGCCAGATGCCGTATCGCCTTATTTTCAATGTCATTCTTGTATTTTCGAATAGAATGTTGTTATTTTTTTTATATCTACACTAAATATATATATCAATGATATGTAGAAGTCATAAAAATTATATCACATATTTTTAGGATAGAAAAAAATACATAAACATTACGAAAAAATAAGTAAATAAAAAAAAAGTTGAAGAAGCATTGAATAA
>JAPMAG010001626.1:0-12185 GCA_036584685.1 Rhyacophila sp. Rhy_31_5
AAAAATAAAAACATTTTTAAACTGAAAATCGCAGTCTTTTATTGTCAGGCCGAGAGCTTTTCACCTTACTCTCGTAAGTATGAGTATAACGAATGGTTTCCGAGTCAGCTTAGATAGATATCTCGATAAGTAGATTTTCACGGTATACCAAATATAACAATGGCAACGCTTCCAACAAACAAGTAGGCGATATTAATTTTACTCGACCGCAGCTTATCGTCAACCTCATTAGGGGCATTATGTGCGCTTAAACACAACTACGAGTGGCTTTCTCGCAAAAACAAAAATACCTCTCGCAATGGTGCCGCGTTAGCTTTGACATTGATACGTAAGCGTATATGTATGAGAAAGTATAACCATGGCATATGTAATTCTTAGAAACCTCCTTCGCGGCAACAATTTGCACCACTGAAGTTATTACAGCAGATGCGATACAAAATATAACAGCGAATTCGCAGTTTATTGAAGAGCTTATGAATAATATACATGATCTACTTCATAGTTCTTTCCATTCGATATAAAGCGTTTGTATACACGCAAAACATTTGTCGGGCTAAGTAAGAAGTAGAGTGCCAAAAAGGTAAACCACCATTTAATTCAAGGTGGAGTATATGGTTTTCTACATTTATGTAGATTACTTAAACATATTTTCATTAATAACACATTTAATAAATTTAGCATACTTTCTTCGCTGAATAGCAGTCAACTACAACAATACATGAAGTCATTCGAGTTCATTCCTTACGAGTATGCATATCGAAACACAAGTTAAGTAAAGCGATAGTTCATGGTCAGATACGCAATTAACATTGTGGTTCGGAACAATTTACATAAACGATGATTTTTTTCCATTTCTTCGCGTTTGTAAAAAGAATAAAGTCACATGAAACAAAATCTGGCGAATACAAAAATGTTGGATGACAATGAACTTCATAGCGCAATTCGATATTTTTTTCAGACAGTAGAACAATACAATTTTAATTGTATCCTATGTCCCCACAAAAATACACTGTTTTTTTTTCTGGAGTAGAGGATCCATGTTTTATCGGCAGTTACACAACACCGTAAAAAGTAGCTCATTTTGAGCGCAAACATTAACATACCCCAACATAATGCTTCGAAATCTCCAACAAGCACGAATCTTATTAAGTACGAGTATCTCTTCCGTTTTGACCCCATGCAGGTATCCGAAGGCTCAACACTTTCGTACGTGTATGACTACAATTGATTTGAGCGTAGTTTCATATCGAAAACACTGAGATGTCTATGTATGAAAATTGGAAATGAATATTTTTATAGTGTCATTTTTCATAAGGTGAATTCTAATTTAATTAGTTTAATAACTATGTTACATTTAGATGGCGTGATGTTCAATTATGAAACAGCCTTCACACAAAAATTAGAATTCACCTAATGAAAAATGACACTATAAAAATATTCATTTCCAATTTTCATACATAGACATCTCAGTGTTTTATATTAATAATCATTATAGTCAGTAAAATTCAAATGTATCCATGCTGCTGGAAATTATTGTTCAGATAATGCTGTCTTCATTTGAATTTAATTTCACATTTCAGTAACCAAATTTTGTACATACTTTAACAAGAGGCAGCCGACTATTGTGATCAGGGTATACATCATCACATCTCGTACATGTTACAAGTCTCTCAATTTAGTTACCAAATTAAAAATATTCAAAAAAATCGACGTGTCAATACAAAGTACTAACAAAAAAGAAAACAATTCAATACTCATATCCATTTTGTTGTTGTGCGAAAAAAAATGTTGTTTTCATAAATGTAGTAAAGGTCGTCCATGATCCACGAGATACTCTTGAGAGGGAGGGGCGACCATGAACGTCTATATGACATTACAAGGGGAAGGGTGGGTTAATTTTTATTGTTACGTAACACTTTTCCCTCTCAAAAAATGGATAGGAGTTGATTGTGAATTTCATTCCTATGTACTGTGAAAAGTTACGTACCTTTTGAGTGTTGGGAGGGGGAGGATCTAGATGAATTTTTACATAGTATTACATGGGGACAAAAAAACGTTTCGTGGTTTATGGATGATCCTTAAGTGCCAAGCATGTTAATATGGAAATATCTATCATAAGAGAAATTTCGTTACTTGTTTTCTTAGCTTATACAAATATAAGTGGGTAATAAATCAGTACAAAATTAATACTCTCAAAAATACCCGTTCATTCACATCCAAAATCTCTTTATTGACGGCGTAATTATTCTATATAAAATATAATAAGTATTATTTTTGGTTGAATTAAAATATCGCTATGATTGAGAAGGAAAAGTTTTTGATTTACATGGCTACTAGGGTTAGTAAGAAAAGTTGGCTTTTGTTATGAAAGTCAATAAGTTTTATTTTATTAATCTCAAAATAAAACAAAGTGTTTGGAATTATAAAGGCTTACGAGTTTCAGTAACATGCTCTAGTTATGACTGCGATACGTTTTCTTCCTAAAATAGTGACAATCTAATCAATTAAATAATAAATTTTCTCAAGTGGAAAATTAGCCATGAAATTCTAATCAAAGTATTGTGCTTTAGTAAAGCTTTAAGCAAAGAGTATATCATTTAAATCAGATTTTGAAAAACGATATGTAAGTTTTGGCGGAATATTTTAAAATTTTAAAATAAAATAATAAATCCTGATTTACAAGTGAGCAGAATTCTTATATGTGACGTAAAAAATAATAATAATAGATATGATCCTAAAAATACCGTGTTATAATAGCCAATACAAAATAGAGGGATGCGTCTCGAAATATTTTTTTAAATTCAACAATTTTTATTAAAAATATAAATATTATATCGACCCTGCTTAGATAAAAAGGCGTAACCTTCAGTTTTTGGGAAAGTGGTTTTATTTGAGAATCACAATATACACAAATAAATATACGTGCTGTCAAAATGAATTAAGTCAAAAATGCCGAATTGTTATCGGAATTCACCTATAGATTTTGAAAAAAGTACTAAGTTTGTATGGCAAGGAAAAAAACATTATACTTCATTTTAATGATATTTCCTTAGTAACTTTCTTAATTATCAGTAATGAAACTGAAAATGAAGCACTAATTTATCGGTCATTATGCCCATCAAGTTTGTGTTAATGCAACTTTGAATAAAAATCATTAAAACACGTTTTTTGTGCCTCATGTAAAATTTGTTCTGTGAGGGTTATTCCCTTTTATCTAAATACGGTCGATATTATAGTGAATCGTTTTCATATTGAATAAATATCTGAGATACAGTACCAGTATTTAAAATTTAAATTTAATCTTTTAAAAATATAGAAACGTATTATTCACATCGTTGGTAATTATATTTTAAATATT
Organism: Rhyacophila sp. Rhy_31_5; assembly: GCA_036584685.1. Lineage (NCBI taxonomy): Eukaryota > Metazoa > Arthropoda > Insecta > Trichoptera > Rhyacophilidae > Rhyacophila > Rhyacophila sp. Rhy_31_5. The sequence continues at coordinate 3,359 of JAPMAG010001626.1, forward strand.
CTGACGTCACACGTCACACGTAATACTATATTATGCTTAAGAAAACCTGACATTTTCAACTCTGGCTCTTTGTTTTTCATTCATTTTTAAATGAAAATCTCGTAGGCGTTTTGTGTAGGAAGTCGTCATTAAAAACTTATGAATGCAACGAATAAAGAGAGGAAAAAATATCGTGGCATTTCCATATAATTACCCGAACCTGTCAACGCTTTTAAAATAAGCTTTTTTCATTTATTTTTACTTTTAAAATGATTTTTTCTAATAATGTGATTGTATATAATTAATTTGCGGAAGACTTCTTCCTTACAATTATGAAAATAACATTACGATCGGGGCCGGATTAAGAGGACACTTAGGTGCCCTAAGCACTAACTAATGTTGGTGCCGCCTTACACTTCTAAAATTTCCACTACAAAAATGCCGGTATACGAGTAGACTGGTGTTGACAGTTACTGGGGTCTACAAGCAATCCGATAAGCTACGTCATCAATAACGAAATCGAGCCACAACCCTGGATCTTTAGTTAAATTGTGATTTTCTTAATTTTAGCATAAATATGCTTTAACGATGGGTACCCGGCTAAAAAGTGTCACATTTAGTTTTTACGATTTATACTATAAATATATAAATTTTACCGTACGTGGCATACAGCAGATGCGTGATGGGCCCATAACCCAGAGGTCCGTCGATCGAAACCACGTTCTGCTAGGTAACAATTTTGTTTTTACATTTAGTTGACATTGTATCATGAATATGCTTTTTCATTTTTCATTTCCATGGCTAAAGCATTTTCATGTTCAAAAAATTAAGCCATAAGGCTCATTTTTAACCATATCTACTCTGAAACATAGCATATCAACCGCGTTTATGTAAAAGCGCGTAAACTTAAGTTTTTTGAAAATTAATTGTAATTAAGAATCATAAAGTACACAACTAAATACACGTTTTATCAAAAGGAATTATGCCAAATATGCCAGATTATTATCGAAATTCAGCTTTAGATTTTGAAAAATGAACGATTTAATAAGTTTGTATGGAAAGGAAAAAGCCATTAAACGCCAATTTTAATGAGTTTTCTTTAATAACTTACTTAATTATCATATAAGGAAAATGAAACACCAATTTATTGGTCATCATGCACTTCAAGTTTGTGCTAATGTGACTAACTAAAAATCATTAAAACACGTTTTTTGTGCCTTCTGTAAAATTTATTATGTGAGGGTTACTCCCTTTTACCTAAACACGGTCGATATAGATATTCGTAATGTGAAAATTATTTCGACAGTCTTTTTACGAGTAATATTTATCAATTATTAGCTCAACTGTTTTGGGTTTGTATCCTGGCTACAATACAAATTAATAAACATTTGAAAAAATTTTCGCGGATCATTAATACTGAAATAAAAATTGTTTTTCAGTATTAATGATATTAGTGACAGATGGACATCCCTATAACTAACAAATATACATATTACAGTCTGATAAAATTAAAATTTTACAAAAACAATGGGTTTCTTTCAACAAATCTTATTTTTAATATTTTTGCAAGGCGAATTTCTTGAAATTTGGCATACTGTTTGCGGCCCGGCGGAAAGTCTCTGTGACCGCGGACCACCGGTTGGGGAACACTGATCTAAACACCCCAATAGCCTACTGTTCTATATACTATGAAAAGGCTTTGGACAGTCTGCATCCTCCGTCACTTTGGAAGATACTCGGAATAAATAAAATACGAGTACCTCTCAAGACTATTTCCATTATCGAATCCTTACACAAAGGTGATGAATATTCTGTTAGAATTAGCGGTACTACCACTAAATGCTCTGTAGTCATGACTCAGAAGTGTCCTTGCGCCGTTCCTATTCATCATTCTCTTTGACTCTGTATTACGGAACTCAATATGTCTGTCTTGACTATATGACTGTTATATTTGACCAGTCCGCTAAGGATTTTCAAGAGATCATTGACGGGTTGCATAATAATTCATCTTATGCTAGTTTAAAAAGCAATTCAAAGAAAGCGAATATATTGCATAAGATTGCCTGTCTCGATTCAGGTTTCTCATAACACTCACAACATTGTGAGTGTCGATAGCTTTACATACCTAGGGGTGCATATCACAAGAGATGATACTCTTTACAAAGAAAGCTTCATTATTTGTGACTTTTACTGTCTGCTCGATATCCAAATGGTACTTGCTGTAGCAACCTTTAACTCCATGCGAAATGTCTGGGACTCGGTCAAAATCAAACGTTACTAATTCAACGCTTTCACGTAGGTAATCATGGCACCTTACAAAGTCTCAAAATAATCGCTTACTGAGCTTCGAAAACAAATATTTATGGCGAATTCTGTGGGTGCAGTGATAAGAGAATAGCCTCTCATCTTATTTAAAGTGAAGATGATATGCTGAACTTGACTTGGTTGATTGCTGAGAATGCCTGAATTGCATCATAACCGGTCATGTCTCTTCTTCAAACCAACCGGGTTCATAGAACATTGAGGCTACACATAGTTTCTATATGCTCTGGTTGAGGGGCGTGAAGAAGAAACTATGCATTCAACGAAATTTTACTCAACTAGTCATATATGTTTGAGTATCATTTCGCGGTCACAATATGAACCGTTTTAAGTTATTATGAGGAGAAACGTTTTTACTGTGATATGGACAAATTTATCAGTTGTTTTTTTACGTAAAAAAATTAAACAGTTCGTTTATGATTTCAATAAAAATCCAATATTTTTAGCCTAATAGCTTTGTCAATATTTACCATAGAGTAATAATAAAACAAACGTGTCGCGCTTTCAATATTTTTTAAAACCTTTCTTTATTTCTGAATTCGAAATAAAATATAGAGTATTAAAATTCTTTAATACTTGTTATTTATATTTATTTATTTTTGTTGCGATCATATTTCATCGCTTTACGTAATGTGGCCTGGCGCACACAAATTTTTGAAGTCTTTGCAGATGTTACACCAATTAAAACTCTGTTTAATTCATTTGTAAGAAGCAGGCTTGAGAGGGGATCTGTTTTTGGGTTCCGCAGCAATTTAGACACAACCTTATGATAGAAAGAGTTTAGAAAAAAATTGAGATACTTATGTATCTTAGAGTGTATCTTTACTATTCGTGACTTTACTTGACTGATGCATGCTTAGTTATTTGAGTTTACAATTTATAAGGAATATTCACTTAGCCACATGTTTTTTTTCAACCGATGCGTAGTATCAGTAAAAATTGCCATTTCACCTAATATTTATCTGAATGTGGCAGATAAATACCCAAAAAATTGATAAAATCAGTTTTTACGTCCCCACACTTTAAATTAACCTGCTAGTAGATGTGCCAGCATGGAGATCAATGAAATTATCTTTAATATCGATAATTTTTACTTTAGTGAAAGTGAGTTATTCAAATTTTGTTCAATTAATTATTTTTTAATAGAATCCGGTAAAACCAAATCAGTAGACTTAAAATACATATTGACTGTGGTTAGGTAAAAGGGAGTAACCCTCACAAAACAAATTTTAGAGGATGCACAAAAACCGTGTTTTCATGATTTTTAATCAAAGTCACTTTAACACAAACTTGGAGTGCATGATGACCAATAAATTGATGCTTAATTTTCTTGATCTTATAATTAAGAAAATTGACGTTTATTGCTTTTTTCTTATCCATACTTACTTAGTAAATCGTTATTTTTTCAAAATCTAAAGCAGAATTTCGATAATAATTCGGCAATTTTGGCTTAATTTCTTTTGACAGAGCGTACGAGTATATTCACTTGTGTACATTGTGATTCTCAAATAAAAGCACTTTTCAAAAAACTGAGTGTTACGTCCTTTTACCTAAACATGGTCAATATATATTTTATTCACGTTTTTTACATATTAAATTTTGATTTTTAGATGTTTTTACCTCTTGTATTTGTTATTTACTGTTAATATTGTTATTTATTTATGTATCATTTTAGCGATGCTATGGTTGTTTTTGCATCGAATTACAACAGTACTATGTAACGTTCATTGAACTGGTTGCCTTCCGAGGTGAGTAGATAGCGCATCCGACTTACCTAAGGTTCGTTTTTATGTGCATTTGAAACCAGGACATGAACCAAATTGGTTGAGCTAATAGCTGACAATTATTACTCGTAAAAAGTTCGTGAAGATCCATATTTTTCGTTTCAAAGCGAATATGCTTAAAAGAAAAGAAAAGAAAATAAGTCAATCAATCAAAAATCTATTTGTATCATGTAATTTGAATGAGAATTGATTTGGTTAACATCCTATTACATTAAGTATGTTCTAAAAGATATATAATATGTGATTATATCTTTAATCAGTATTAAGCACAACTAAATCGATTTATTATTTTATTTGAATAACGCAATAATTAACTTCATAGTTTTTAATGAAAAAAAACAGTTGTTTTGTTCTACAATATATACTCGAATTACTATCGACAGGTGTTCAATCATCAAAATAGTTTCGAATCAAGCACACATGTTCATTACTCGCTTCATCCAAGAAATCGTTTAACCCAAATCACACTCTATTAATCCTTAAATAGACTTGGACCAACAATTTGTTTGACCTGGTCCTAACTTTATTTCTGCCAAAGGTCAGAATTACTGCCTATCCCAGTGGGATTCCCTGGAAGGAATATTTATTATAGAAACGTATTATTTACGTGTGATGACCATGTATGTTGTTCAAGTTATTAGTTAACATGTTTTACATGCCACCATTTAATTATAACTATAAAAATTGTAAAATATAAATTTGTTTAAAATAATATCGACCCTATTTAGAAGGGCGTAACCCTCGGTTTTTTATAAGTGCTTTTGTTTGAGAATCACAATGTACACAACTAAATACACGTTCTGTCAAGAGGAATTAAGTAAGGCAAAAATGCTGAATTAAAGTTGAAATTCAGCTTTAGATTTTGAAAAAAGAACGATCTACTAAGTTTGTACGGAAAGGAAAAAAGCATGTACGGTCAATTTTAATGATTTTTCTTGTATAATTTTCTTAATTATCAAATCATAAAAATGAAACACCAATTTATTGGTCATCATGAATTTCATGTTTGTGCTAATGTGACTTTGACTAAAAAATATTAAAACACGTTTTTGTACCTCCTGTAAAATTTATACTGTGAGGTTTACTCCCTTTTACCCAAACACGCTCGATATACATATATATAAAAAATGGTTACTCAAATAAAAATATCGTTTTATATTCTACCTTCATAAAACTGAAAAATGAATAGGGATTATTAATAATTTCAGACACTTATCGGTCAAAAACCTACTGAAATTAATAAAAATAGGTTGAGATATTATTAAAATCTTTTCATAATCACGGTATTCTGTACGCAGAGTAATACCAGTATGTTTGCTAGTAGCATTACAAGTGGCCTTTTAGATATATTTTTAAGTTATGCATGCAATCTTTAAGTTCAGATGTAACACCATCCCTGCAACATAAACAAAACCATCGCAACATTGTAATTTTCATGCTCTTTTGCTAATATATATATATTGGATATTTTGTCACATTAATAAATAGTACATTTTATATTTATAAGTTCTGTATGGATATTAAACTTGGGGCCTGACGGAGAAACAAAAAAAGGCTTTGCAGTTATTCCGAAGAATACTTTGACCGTTTAAAGATAATCATGGATTTTGTATCCATCCTTATACTAATACAAATTTTTGAGAGCGAGGAGACTCAGATAGGCGAGTCATGTTATTAGATGCGAAAAATCTAGAACTTTTTTAAGAAGGAATTTGAAATAACTTCAGTAGGCACTTGACTCCTTGGCTGATCCAGAATTAAGTAAATAGATAACGTTATTTTTTTTAAATCAATATGCTTTTTTGTATTATAAATGATTAGATAGAGAGAGAAAGAGCTAAAGACAAAGGCTTAGATGGTAATTGTGCAGTCAGCCGTGAATCGGAATGGAGCGTAGCCCCACATTATAAATTTAATAATTTTAAAAAAATATTTCTCTATTTATTGTATTTTATATTACTTATGTAAATAAATAAAACATTTATATTAAATATAATCGATCAAGAAAAAATGTGCCATTTATTTATTTCAACTCAATACTTTCAAGTGGATAAGTAGAGGTGGGTGAGCATAGCGAATAAGGGATATAACTTGATAGAATCATATAAATTGTCAAATTGTAATCTACATATAATATAAAGTATACTAACCGGCCATTAAATTTGTCGAAAATATAATTTCAGCAAAGTATAAATATATATACTCATATGTACAATTATCATATTTAAATAGCGTTTAAGCACTGTACGAGTAACTGGTATTGATTATATACTCCTAGGTGTGCAAGTTACTGTTTTAATGTAAATGTGTTATTTATTCGGTATTCTGCAAATCTAATGATTCACCCTCATAAGTAATCTATAAATCTCTTCTTTGTATTAGTGGACCCCTTGCAATCGTGTTGCGAATTCAAATGCTTTCACGTTTTGGACATTAGAATAAAAAAAAATTGTCTGAATCTCGTATCCAGTGAATCTGTAAACCATTAAAATTAAAGATATTAAATTTCTACCATAACCGATGCGGATATTATGAACTTGCATTGTAAAACTGATAGTTTGACGAGGATTTGTGACTACCCAGTGAGACAACTAATTAAATCTTTCAATTATTGTAATAATTCGAATCCAAAAAGTATATGGATGCAAACGAATTCCTTTTTCAATGAAAGAGTACAATAAAATCGCTTTGTTAGTAATCATTTTTAATAGTGACAAAGAGATGAAAGACCTTCCCCAAAAGAATCAAAGTATACCATCTATTAATACGCACCAATATCAAAAGTCTTACGTAGTGATATATGCACGTAAATCAGAAGTGGCCAACCTGTGGCGCATGCGCCATACATGGTACATTACATGATTATAAGTTTAGTGGTGCACTGCATCCTTGTGCCCACAATATACTATATTATTATTAGCAACTCAAACATAGGCTTAAGAAAATAAAAAGTGTGTTTGGTTGGCTCCCCCTGACATAAATTTTAACTCCATGCGAAATATCTGGGACTCACAGTTATACTCGGTTATAACCAAATGCCGCCTTATCAACGCTTGTATACTGATGGTGTTGCCCTTTGGTAGCGAATCATGGCACCTAACGAATTCTTAAAATAACTGTTTACTGAGCTTCGAAAACAAATGCTTACGGCGCATTTCGGGAGTGAAGTGGTAAGACTATACGTGAAATGAGATGATAAAGGAATGGACCATACAGCCTTTCATCAAATCCAAAGCGAAGATGAGGCGTTGGACAAAAGAATGTCTAAGTCGCATTTCAACTGGACATGAGGCCGCTGAACACCATATACAGAATGTATTCAGCAGAGTTGCAGGACGCCGGCATGAGATGGAAGGATGCAAGGAGACTAGTCGATGAGAGGGATTCATAGAGGCAGTATGTGGTATCCATATGCTCCGGCTAGGAAGCGTGACATGGCTAAAGAAGAAACAAAAAGAAATTTTATTAAAAACATTTCATTTTTACCACTTATTCACAATTTGAGGAAGTTTTAACCGATTAAGTACCAGAAACGGGTTAACTCGCACAACTTAAAATGTAGTTTGCTATACAGATTTGAATATGTCGGATGACTTTAAATATGAAAAATCAGAGTTATGACTTTAGTATGATCATTAAAAACAAAGGCATCACAAAGAAACATTCAAAATACTTATACATAATAAATATCGAGGCTCTATTTTTGCTTAAAAATTCACAGCTTGCCGGCTTGTGACATTATGTCCGATACAAAAACGGTTAAATCACATATTCTACATATTTTATCTATTTCTCGAGAACTATTAGTAGTTTGTTCTGCAATACTTGCGCCAATCCTTTCTTGAATCAAGTAACGGAAAAGTAAGTTTTTAATGCTGTAATAATAGAGTTTTGATAAAAACTTTCACATTAACAATTTAGGTGTCGTGCATATACCACATAACGCTCCTGAAGAGGAAAGGAGGTAGGGTTGACCAGCAATGTTTACATGTCGTTACAAAGGGGAGAGTGGATTAATTTTTAGTGTTACATAATACTTTTCTGTTCTAAATCTTGTAAATTTCATTCCTTTTTAATGTTGAAAGTTACGTATAACTCTTGAGAAGGGGAGGGGGGTCAAGCTGAATAGTGTAACATGAAGGGGAAAGGATTAAAAAACGTAAGAAAAAAATATACGTGGTTTATGAACGACCCCTTATGAAACAGTGCATTGAATACACAATTCATTTTATCCTACAAATATTACAGGGTAATAAAGAACATACACACAAATGAATAAAATAAAAAAGTTTATTGTTCTTTTTTAATAAAATAATCGGACTTATGGGAGTATTTTTGTCATTATATTACCTACAAATTTTTTGATATCGCACAGCATTAATTCTATAGTGCAGGGGTTCTTAAACATATGTACTCCGAGGACCCCCTCTTGAACGACATTTTTTTGCGGACCGCATCTCAACCCTCGACATGTTACGTCGTTCTTGAGACTTCATTTCTAACTCAATAATCTCATAGGCACTACGCTGTAATAAATATTTGTAAAATGTGTCGCTTGTTGTTTTAATAAATGGTCTTGTCTTTAATAATTTTGCGAACCCCCATAGGTCCATGGACCACAGCTTAAGAACCTATGCTATATTGGAAACAGGAACTGGCAAATTTATGTAATTGTCATTTATTTCACACTAGCTGAACCCGGCATGCGTTGCAATGCACTATAAAAGAGTATTATGTATTTA
>JAPMAG010001628.1:0-12183 GCA_036584685.1 Rhyacophila sp. Rhy_31_5
GAACTCCAGTAGGCACTCGATCCGTCGACCGCCCCAGAATGAGATGGGCGGACAATGCAACCAGAGTCGCGAAAATGTCGAGTGTGAATGACGAGAGAGAAAGCGAGCGCTAGAAACAGAGATATGGGAGGGAGTTGTGCAGTTAGCCATGGACCTGAACGGATCATAGAACCAATTTATTATTATAAGTCATACAAGTGTGCACTATTTGGATTATTTCTGCAACAGTTGAAATCATTTGAACTTTTTTTTTTAAAAAAAATGTATAAAACCGTGAATCGAGGCATATTAACATAATCTATACTGTTTGGTCGATCTTGGTGGAAAATCATTATATTAAAATAATAATACAATTTTTATACATATTTCCACAATTATTTTATGCAATTCTATGACTGATTTCGTATGCTCTTCTTAAATATATTGGTGAAAATATATTTTTAAAAAACTGTGTTATTATTTTAAGTGAAAATATCTTGGAATACTAACTACCTAACGCAAAATACATAGTATAAAAATATTCATCTCATAATACCTTTACCACAGCTGCCTGAGCATGTAATATATTTATCACCCATTGAATGGGTCCTCATTTTAAGTTACACATACATATTATAGGGAAAGTAAGACGACTTACAACAATTAAATAGAAAAATCGCTCACCTTAAAGCACACTGAACACAGTCCATCGGTTGCCGGGTTTCCATAGAACCCGCAACCCGATCGGCAGAGCGCTTCCATGGGGTTCGACTCGCGCTCCATTTTCTCAATTTTGGAATCAATCGCGAAAGAGTAGGGGCAACGCCGCCGACTATTTAAAAAGAAAACAAAAAATCCGACTCTTCTATCGCAACACTGCGAAACACAAAAATTAATTAGTTCGAATATTTTAATTTTGCATAACAATAACAACAGTATTTCTCTTTTTTTAATATATTGCACTTCACCACACTCGTTTATAGGACCCCGTAATTGGGTTTAATGGTGTAATATTTTCACTATTATTATAATTAATATTTTATTTTTTAGCACGTGTTTGTATTTCACAGCACGCCGGGCAAAAAAGACAAACAGCTTTCAATTTGGTAACGAATTCGCATATTCCGCAATGGGGGAGGGTACTTCTTGTTGAGGGGTCTGTAGACGCTGGTCTCCGGAGTCGTAAATACTTGGGAGATTGCGTGCAAAATACGCCTGGAACTCGCCTTACTCGTTGCGGATGTGTCAGGAGTGGTGCGTCACCTGGAAATACCAAAATAAACACATTAGTATACGGGTCTCTCGAAAAATCGTGAAAATGAAAAAATAGAGTCAACCTTTTGGTTGTACAATGGATAGGATCTGTGGGAGATAAATAGCGATGTACAGCAGTCAAAGAATTAATCAAATCTGAGGCGTTATGGCAGAAGTTGACTTACGTCAGTTTTACTTATTTCAGAAGAAATAAGAACGCCAAATTATTAAAACCCAGATTACACGGATATTTTTATAACATCTATAAGTAATTTGGTGCCTCACATATCTGGCGATAAACTAAATTTTTGCACGTTGGTATAGTTTATGAGGTTAAACGTTATACATTGCGAGAGTAAACGCAATAAGGCAAACAAATGACATAATATCAACGTATGCTATAGTCGCAGAAATAAAAATTACACGTATAGCCATCACACATCAATTTAATATAATATGCTTCAATTATTGACCATCGGTTTAATATAGTATTTATTTAAATTTAAATGGAAATATTGAAATTCTCCCCATAACTAAAACAAGAACAATATTTTTTTAATAAAATTTAGGCATCTAAAAATTATTTTAAAGAAACATGAGTATGTAGAAAACTTCGAATCCATTCTTTATTGTTCTACAGTTCGCTTTACATTCAAAATAAAATGTACAGTCCAAATCCGGATAAAAAAACTTATGTTTGTGTAATCGCGCTTTTAAAGTCACGTCATCTTCATGAACATTACTTAAAAATATAGTAAATGTAGATTACCAAGTGAATATAATTCACTAAGTCGACAAACGTGTGTGTAATATAATGTACGTAGTAAATATTTAATATCTTTCTGGTCCACGCTCAATCTATCGTAATTATTGAATGGAATAACAAGAAATGTATTTTTTACAAGTATACAAGATTATCTCTAATGTCGAATATGTTTATAATGCATACACGTGCTGTATGTGGACTACGCGTGTTGTATTATTTTAATTTATGACGTACATATAGATTGCGGAAGTGTGGTACAAAAAAGTACAAACGCTAGAGTGCATAATATTTACCAAGGAACCAATGACAAATAAAAAAAACACTAATAATAGAAGCGATATGAAGAGCGTAGATTTCAATGGTTTTGTTTCGCGTGAAATGCGCGTAAAGTAAATAATGGAAACAAATCACTGGAACATGTAAGAGACTTGCAAAATGCAAACGAGTAAATGGCAAATTCAATAATAAATAGACGTCCAGTGGTTAAATTGTGTTAAAACTTAACTAAGCGTGGTGATGTATTACACATTTTATGTAACCCCCACAAATTAATCTTCCAAAAATGAGAGAATCAGATGAAGCGTTGATTGCGCGATATTCCACTCCAGTGTCAACAATACATCTACAATATAGTATAGACTATGTTTAGGTTTAGGTTTTTTAATAATCACAATGTACACAACTAAATACACGTTCTGTCAAAAGGAATCAAGTAAAAAATGCCGGATTATTATCGAAATTCAGCTTTAGAATTTGAAAAAAAGAACGATCTACTAAGTTTGTGTGTAAAGGAAAAAAGCATTAAACATCAAAATTAATGATTTATATTTAATAACTTTATTAATTATCAAACAAATGAAGCACCAATTTATTGGTCATCGTGCACTTCAAGTTTGTGTTAATATGACTGTGATTAAAAATCATTAAAACACGTTTTTTGTGCCTCCTGTATTTTTTTTCCGTCAGGGTTACTCCCTTTTGCCCAAACACGGTCGATATTATAAGACAGTACAATCGTGCCGATTTTTACGTTCCGCTGAATCAAATTCCATAAAGAGGGCAAAGAAACGTCGATATAGCAAATTCCTACTTTAGATTTTTTTAGTAATTTTTGCAAGGCATAATATATAATATGGACTAATAATGCAGGTTCAGCATACAGAAATTCTCGCGAAAGAAAGTGCGCGTTTCAGATTATCTGACCACGTAAAGCATATAATAACCATGTAAGCATAACGTACGAGTTCTACACGTGTTCAATAATAATATGCCAACGCAAAATCAATATGCGTGATAAATCATCAGTAAAAACTCATCAACAGTGCAACTTTTCAAGAAGCGCAATATCTGCGAATGCAATCTAAACTAAGTATCAATAAACTTTTAATAGACACTGGGAACTAAGCGCAGGCGGAAAATCGTCGCAATACCAAATTGCGATCGATTCCGGTATGATAAAGATTTAAAAGAGAAAAGCGGGTGCAATCGATTTATTAATTACACATAACATGACACAAGCTGACAATATTCTTTTTATATTGTAATAGCGATGATGATACGGGGCTACGGTCCATATCATCACACAATTGCCGACTGCACAACCACAGGGTTTCTCTGGATCTCTGTTTTCACTCCATTACAAGAAACATTTCTGTGTCTACTGTGATGCTATCCGTCCATCTCCTCCAGGAAGACAAACCCAGGGACACAATTTTTACTGGAGTTCTATATTCTTTGCACACGACATTAACTATTATGACTATAGATTTCTGCTTTAGTTCATAAGCACATTCAGATATGAAATCTTTAGTTTTTTTAACTGGCCTAAGTTTTTTTTAGAATTCTTCTATTATTCTATCAAGTTACATCCAGATTTCACATATTAAATGTATCATTTGACAATTATTTTTAAAAAAAAATTCTAGCGTCTCCATCGCAAATCTGCATATTTTTTTTTATTTAAATTTAAAAAGGCGTCAATTTCGTTCGAAACAAAATTTTAGTCACAACACCGAAAATTTTCATGCCCAATTTAAAATATTATAATACATCTGTAACAAATAAAAATTAAATATGTATAATTTATTTTCAACAACCGACAGAGCGAGTATATTATAAAACCGTCAAAAATTCACTGATCTCAATTTTTTCAACTACAAAAAAAAACATTACGTAATATTATATGTTATAATAACATAGGAATTTTATTAAAATAGGCTTCGGGTCATATACGAAATTGTGGCACACGAGCCAATACCAATTCGATAAAATATAATAGTCATCTCGTCGGAATGAATGTTCGCGATGGCCTGATTAAAAACGAATTTCGACCAAAAAAAACCTGTCAGCCGAGGGCGTCATTTCGATGAATTGCAGCTTTGTAAAATGAATACAAACTGCGTCGATTCAATAGTTACATAGTAAATAGCCATATGTGTATAGACGTGACATAACTCGCATTTGGATTCGATAGTCATTTTCTATATATACGAGTATATACTGCTTACGTTCTAAAATATCCAAATAAACGTGAATTTGATATTATATTAAATTATTATACATACAAACAAACATAAATGCGTGTTATAGATAACTAAATGTAGCTTTCACCGTTATAATAATACTATCGACAAATTATAACCCTACTGATATACTCGTAGTTTATTATTATTTGGTGCTACGATCCATTCAGGTCCCCCCACAACCTCCCTCCAGGCCTCTCTGTCTCTACCTCTATCTATCCAGTCATTCACACTCGACATTTTCGCGTCTCTAGTTACGTTGTCCGCCCATCTCATTCTGGGGCAGCCGACGGATCGAGTGCCTACCGTAGTTCCTTCATACACCTTCTTGAGAGTTCTAGATTCGTCGCACTTCACAACATGACCCGCCCATCTGAGTCTCCTTGCCCTCAAGACATTCACTATGTTGGGACTAAATTGTTCGCAGAGCTCAGCATTATAGTACGGATGCGAAAACTTTGGTTTTCTTTAACTGGCCCAGCTATTCTTCGGAGTATTTTGTTTTCAAATACTTGCATTGCCTTTCTTGTTTCTCCGTCAGGCTCCAAGTTTCACATCATATAACGATATAGATTAAGATAGAATAATTATGATTATGGCATTCAGTAAGATTCCGTCTGTAAGTAGGAGATTACGACGAAATAAATGCGAATGCTTCAAACATCGAACTGATAATGATACAAAGCGACATTAAAACAGACACGTGGAATAAATATTTGTGTGCCTTTCGAATAAGTTCACAAGCATTTACTTGGAAAATGTGATACATCGTGTATATGAAACAACCTTATCATTTTTTGAAGAAACAAAACTAAAAAATGCATTGGTTTGTTTCATTTCAGGTTGAGTGAATTTCTATGATTCGAGTATATAATCTCATATTTCCTGTCTACATAAAATTACATATGTACAACAGGTAGGCTCCCAAGATTTTGAAATTTGCTAGTCCTTATACGTATATTACAAAAGGAACACAGTACAACAGCGACCACCTGAGCATGCTGGCGAACTGTCTGTCCATTTGGGCATACATTCAGAATGCATGATTGCATCGGCTATCCATCGCCAGCAACGGTTACACCTAGCTCGGATTCGAAACAGCTGTAAGGGAGGAGGCGAGGCAAGACGAAACGAGGTGAAAGGAAAGGGGAACAAGGTCGGCCTTCCCTCCTCCCTGCCCGTCGCCCTTTACATCTGACTCCCTTCACCTTGCTGCCGGTAGCAATGTTGCCAACTTCGATCGTGTTCCTACACACTAGCATTTATATATCGTCGTTTGATGCAGTCACAGAACATATAATAATACATGCAGTACTAGCCAATGTCACAATGGATTCACGAAAGAGCTATTGGAAATATTAGAATACATATTATATTTTACGACTAACTTTGCAAAAACTTTTAAAATTATTTATAAATATATTAGATTCATACTTATTGCTTTCAGTAGGAAATGAATTTGTGCTTGAAATTGGACTTAAGGTAATTCTCTAACTAGCGACGATATTATAAAACAAAGTAGTCAAGCAGTCTTAACTTTAACAGTAACTTGAACACTTTTCATAGAAAAGATCATTTTTTAACATAATACTAGCAGTTTTTTTTTACTTTCTGAAACTAAGCGATGAATGATAGTTTTAATCGATCACAATATAATGAAATAATTAGTAACAGTATACTCTTATTTAACATAATGTTTATCAATGCAACATAGCATAAACACACCACAATATACAAAGATGGAAGGCGCCTGCGTGAGGCAGGTGAGAAAATGCACGATCGGTGTTAAGTTATCGAATATGACATTATCGTAGAATTTGGGGCTATAAAAACGAAATAAATATACTCAGTGAGAATTCATTATAAGGATGATGATGATAACGTAGATATGAAATAATAAACTAGTAATAACGCGGACAACTCTATTCTATCCTCATCCTCCAGCTTCTAGCAGTAGAAGAATTACTTCCTCGTATGTAAAGAATTAATACTCTTCACGTGTTGGCAACACCCACTAGCACACGGTGTTGTAATCAGAGGGCATTAGCGGCGAGAAGCAGGTGCGCGGAGAGTCGTCGAACGAACATGCCCGAGCCTAGGCGAGCCGCTTCGCTAGGTGTCTTTTGTTGCCTTGGACGAGAGGACTAGGCGTCCGTAGGCGGTTTGCTAACTGGTCGACCGTCGGTTCGATAGTTTCGGAAATGACTGGGGTTTCTTTACGACTCGACTGGCGCCGTGAAGAACACGCAGCTCTCACACAAATTGATAGATTATTTACATACATACCGTCTCAATAAAGGCTTCCAATAATACACGATTACAAATAAATACTATAAATATATTGTAGAACCGCCTGTTACAACAGATCATTAGTTCCAAGCAGCAAATATTACCGGATTAATTCACCGATATATCGAACAACTTCAAATATCCACGAGCATTCGCCAATAAGGAATAACTATAGAACACATTTGAAGCTACACACTTTGTATTTATTTTATGTAAGATTGTTTATTATTGCCTCACAATACGAGTATATCCGACCTGCGGCGCACCTTGACAATGAATTTCACTAGACGTCTACACATCTAAAAGATACAATTTATTTTTGTACTGCAAAACATTCACATTTTCCTGTGAGCTGCGGCAAAATGTATTTCGTGCATATTTTTATAACATCACGTTTTACCAGCGGCCTGGGATGACAACTTAACCAACGTATTTTTACACCATACGTACAATCATAATATATTTTTATTACTCATTCTAAGTTCAATCAAAATCAATATTTTCGTAATATTCAGCACGTGTAGATTACAACGAATCCAAACGAATTAATTCATAAAAATAAAAATCTTATAACGAAAATAAATCAATTATAAGAAGAAAACTGTCGAGAAATAACTCAACAATATAACGTGTATGTATTTATTTCCCCCAAGTGAAAATGGAATTATGCATTCGAAAACCGGTCGGTACTTCGCACAGTCCGTACTCGTGTGCATGTTTTCAAATTTCAGAAGTATGTCAGCGTCCAAATATGTACATTGCCACCCGGAACAGGTCTAATTCCGACATTAAAAACCGACATGCCGTATTGGTGGAGAAACGGTAATTCAAAATACAAGATAGTATAACACTCTTATAAGATTCTGGGCAAACTAAAATACGACTTATGTAAGTAAATTCGTACGCATATTTTTTAAATATACTTTGCAATATATTAAGGTACAATTACCATCAGTGCGTTATGTTATACTGTTTATTTTGGGGTATCTTTCTTATTAGCATTTACCCCAAATTCAGTCGCGGTAAAGAGAAGTATAAACAATATTTCTATATTCACCTGCTGATTCTTAGCCGATAAATAAAGTTTTAACAAACATATTAAACTCTATAACAATGTTGTATCATTATGAAGACGTGCCATAAGAAATGTATTATTACATCAATTCAGAAGTAGGTCAAAGAGAAATGAATTAAATGTATGAGACTCGTTGATAGTAATATAATGATGAATATTTTGCGACTTGATACGTACGTATTGAAATATTGTCCCCATATAAAAAAAATACAGAAAAAACTATGACATGTGTGTATTTAAGTATATTCAGGATTTCCAAAAAAAGCCACTAATTCGGTCAACAGAACTATGAGACGAGGCGAAAGGAGAGTGGTTAAATATGCGTGTATAGTTGCGGGATTAAAATTTCGAATGTGGCACAAACTGTACAAAGATTTATGCACAGTAAAAAAAAAATACTAAAACATATCTATGCCACATCTATTGCGTTGGCAGCCGCACGAAATGGAGCGGTCACATGGGTGCGCGTTATTAGGAAAAAAATAATCTATTCCAAGACAAATTTTGCTAGCTTTTTAAATAGATGTGAATTGTTAGCGTATGACTCGAAATTCAATGAACTTCTTGAACGTTGTAATGAGGTTCTTCATTTCGGTAGGATAAGTATAATATCTTGAACGATATTATGTACATGTACTCGTACAATGAGAAAAATCGGAAACATTGAGAAGATAGAAAACAAAGAAGCGCCGTAGCATTATTTTTTAAATATTGAAATGCTTAATTTTGATACGTAAAAATTTTAACATACGCCTATTCAGTTATCTGTATAATTAATGTGTGAAACTTTGAAATGTCATAATCCATTGATTTTAACTAAAACATCAGGCTTGTGGTAAATTTAGCCACAATGTATTTTAATGCTATATTCTTTTACGTCCAAATACTTCGATGTGTATAGGATTAGAGTATAAAGCGGATAAAGCGTTCAGAGATAACCAATGCCAATAATATGTCATAAAAGATTTTGCAGCTCGTAGCTAAACCTCGGGCAAATACGAACGCGCCCTCCGGCATTCATCCATCAAAATAATTCGATGCGTACAGACTCGAGACGCAATATCTTCATCTTATTCCACGTTGTCCCTGTGATGCGTCGCGTCTCTCTCTCTCGCTGGCTGAGGAAGTTGGGTAGGGTGTGTCGTCACGCGGCCCTCCGGCGGCCGGGCAGACGGGAGGGCATTCGCACGTGCGCGCCGCGCGTGGCGGTGACCTCCCCCTCGCCTATCTTTACCCCGCAACCCGGCCCTCCTACCCCACGTTTTCATCCATCGCAAACACGTGCATAATCTGATAAGGTACCTTTTGTGAGAAATTATGCATAGATGAGTAAGTAGCATATCTTCATTCAAAAGAATAAATTCTAAGTAAAATATATTTCAATCCACGTACAGCAAAGGTTAAATTTTTATTACATACAAAAACATAAAATCCGCTATATGTTAATGAAGCAAGAAAGAATGCAAAAAACTTGAGTAGATTAGCGATTAGAAGTTTCGGAACAAATACAATTTACTTTAGGTAAAATACAAGTAGTCTAAACGAAGCTAAAATGGCGTCTAAATTCGCCATAAGGT
Organism: Rhyacophila sp. Rhy_31_5; assembly: GCA_036584685.1. Lineage (NCBI taxonomy): Eukaryota > Metazoa > Arthropoda > Insecta > Trichoptera > Rhyacophilidae > Rhyacophila > Rhyacophila sp. Rhy_31_5. Next base: position 9,463 of record JAPMAG010001628.1, read on the forward strand.
CACGATAATTTTCCGCCTATGACGAAGCTGTTCGCGCGTCATAGCTAATACTAATTTAGCACATAATTATTTCTACATTAAAACACGTCTTATTTAAAACTAAAAACATTAATATAAAAAAATAGTTAAATTGCAAAGTATAACGAAAAAACTTAATATGAATCAAACATAATATTGTAACTTCTTATATATCAATGAAGTTAATAAGAATTCAAAAATAGCATGTTAATAATTAAATAGCCTAAATACATAGACGTGTTTACAACAAAACACCGCCAAATTCCAAATAATGCAATATATTTGAGAATCAGATCACACGCGTAACTAGCATTAATTTATGAAAATCAATGTAATATAAGCGTTATTAGTTCATCAATTTATCATCATCCATTGCCGGGTAAACATAAATTACGTGAATACATATTTCGTATAAGCAATAACATCACTAAATGCATACTTATTTATAATGAGAAATAAAATATCTATATGCCAAATTTATTCAATATCATGGTAAAGTGCATGAATTGAATATTGAAAAAATAATAATGGTTAAAAAAAAAATACAACAGAATTGTGAGTTTTCTGCTATCAATGTAATGATGCACGATTCGCCCTCGTTTTATTTTCCCCATGGCTTCGTAGCAGCCATCTACTGTGGAACTCTAAAAAAGTTTTGCACGCCTCATCTAAAGCATATTTATATGAAAGAAAAAAAAATATTCCAAACTGAATAATAACTTACTTGATTACTTACTAACGAAACTTTTAAAATGATAAGTGAAAAAGTGAGAGTATTTATTTATAACAATAATAAAACAATGCACTCAAGTACGACACTTTTATATGATTTTACTGTAATTATAAAATTTCCATTATTCTGAATTATATTTTTGTAAACTGTCGGACAATACCTTAATTCTGATACACATATATCGCAATACGAAAATAACTCGAATATGATTTTAAAAGCCATGATATGAGTCAATAGGTGTCGTGAAGTAGGAGAGAGGTAATAGGGAGGGTGACCACCAATGTCTGCATGGCGTTACAAGGGGGAGGGTGGATTATTTTTTATTGTTACGAGTACGTAACACTTCTTCCTCTCAAAAAGTGGATAAAAGTTGATTGTAAATTGCATTCATATTTAACGTGGAAAGTTGCGTAACCTTTGAGAGGAGGGATAGGGGGGGTCAGTCTGAATATCTAGATGATATTAAATGAAGAGAGATAGGTTTTAAAAAACGTAATACTCGTAAAAACGTTCTGTGGTTTATGGACGACATTAGCCGTCCACGTACAAATTGACTCCGCAGACATTAGATGTCATTTCATAAAAATAGAACATTATTTTCACAGGATACATGTTAACCTCAGTAGAGAAACAATACAAGCTAAAGCGCGTTTTCTTGTTCATGTAAACAATTAAACACGTAATACACTCCGACAATAAACTATGAAACGTCAAACATGTGAAATTATAGGTCAAGTGCAAGCCTACATTTAAATTATAACATACTCGAACTCTGTAACAATTCTGACCATCAAGACTTACATTAGCATGTGATATCCGGTAATGTTTATTTCATTGCACAATTAAATCAACGATCAGGCTCTAACAAACACTTTGAGACAATGATTGTTTAATTTTATTAAACATGTCAACAAGTCACACGAAATGGGCACTGATATACATATAAAACACCCTACAAACGTGCAGAAGTAATTTTGACAATATTTTGTTATTTACCATTTGTATCAAGTTGCAATAATCTATATTAGTAAACTTGTACTCTCCAAGCGTGCAAATATTCATACTAGTATGTGCCATTTACGGATTTGATTAGAAAAAAGTGGTTTGAGCCACACTATTTTACGAAAAATCAAACGATAAATATTTATTCTTTTACATACCAAAAGGCAACATCGTTGATCGTTCGTATGCAACTACGTAAACACAAACAGTCAACAAGCGTGTGAACTGAACAAACAATCAGTGAAAATAAAAAACAGGAAACCAAAAAAATAGTGTACGTAGAATATAGATATATTATTTCAGACGCGAGTTAATATTTTTGTTTAAATCTCCCCGCAACACAGTGTGTCAAAACAAGGTCGAACGATGGATGCGGTGAACTTAGGCAATGTTTTTCAAAACACCTTAACCTCAAATATCAAAGTCAAAACACTTTATATGAAAATGAGGTTGACAATTATATAAAATCACTGAAAACATGAAATTGTAAAAACCTGCAAATAGATTCTGAAGTAGTTATGAGAATATTAATAATATACTCGTAAGATGGAAACAAATAACTCAACGAGTTGAGCGTGACTTTCGCAGCATACGTATCGATAATTCGCAGATTAAAAGAATGTACACAATTAGTTGTACCTGAAATTTCATTATATATTTTGTATTACTACTGACATTTACATATATTTGAATATAATTTAAATTGATAAAATAGCCATAAGTACTATAAACAATATGAAATATTTCGTACACGATGGTCTAAATAAAATGTTTTCATTGGATTTAAAATATCGAATTTTATTAATTTATGACAACAGCAAACATTAGCGGGAAGATATACCTGTTTATTTTAATTAATATAATCGTCGTCCCCATTCGGCTAGTTGGTAGTGCGCACGCCTATCATGCGGAAATCCCAGGTTCAAGCCCGGGCTGGTTACAAAATTTTTCAAATGTTTATTCATTTG
>JAPMAG010001629.1:0-12182 GCA_036584685.1 Rhyacophila sp. Rhy_31_5
CGTCATACACAATAATATTCAACCATAATCCCTGTCAATCCAAAAATGGACATGAATTGTATTGATAATAGACGCCTGATATTCTAAATATTTGTAAAAAGATTTTTTTTTGCAAAGTTAGTCACAAAAATATATCTATTCTGGTATTTCAAACAGCTCTATTGTAAACAGTCCAATGTGACGAAGTATAGTTCTGTATTACACTAAAGATATATAACTAATAGTCACTGTGGATATTGAACACAATCATACATCGAAAATTAAGCTTAAAGAACTTATTAGTGATTTTGCAAACCTCAAATCGAAAAAGAAGAAATTTTAAGATTGGTATAATATTTTAAAAGATATTTTCTTATAAATAAACATATTGATAATTATTTCATCACAGTTTTATTAAATCACGTGCGCCTTGCGTAAATTTTGCATGAGGGCTAAAAATTTGTAGCTACGCCACTGATAATTAAGTATTTTTATAATTCCACGACGGGGTGTCACGCAGTTTGTTATAATATAGTTTAACCATGTTTTTATAATCATTAGTTAAACCAGATTTCCAAACCAAGTAATATAATATATATGATACAAATTAATTTATTAACAAGTTAAGTCTACATACACGTACAAGTTTAAAGTTGTTTACTTTTAATAATATAACCATTGTCTATATTTCTTTGTAAACAGTAATGACATTGGCAAATTTACACAAGTACTTCTAATGTCTTCGTTTGTACAAACTACAGTTTGCAATATACGAAAATGTTTATCTAATAATGGTTTACATAGCCTAACCCTACCTTCAATTTAGTCCCGATATAAACCTTAAAGATGTGTTCAACCCTTTTGTATTTTGGTAACCAAATATAACAAGTTCTTAGTGAGTATAATGACGAGTATATTCCACTCAATGTTTATTGGGATCACAGAAAATACCTGGACAAAAGACATCTAAAGAATGCTGAACAAATATCAAAATCAGTATTTAAAATTTTACATATGAACAACATTTTATTCTAATTGATCAGGATCGTTATTATTAAATTTACGTACTGTGGTAGAAAGTAACAGAAATGTTGTTATTAAGTACAAAATATGACTTTCAACGTCATTCATTAGTCAAATATATTGCTATCCATATATCGACCTATTGCCGGTATAAGACCATAAGCGAAAAAATTGTATTTTACAAAAAAAGGTTTTTCTCTAAGGTGACTTTAATTAACAAATTTTGAATTAATAACGTTACTTTATTATTCTGTTACTTAAGATACGGGTTGATGAAAACTTGATATATAAAAAATAGCTTAAAATATCAATTTCAACCTTTTTACTGATTAAGTGCCAGAAGCGAGTTAATTCGCACAATTTTTTCACAATTCACAAAATTTGAATATGTAGCAGTTTCTTTATCACGATCATATTATGGTCATATCTTTTCGCTTTCATATTTAAAACCATCCAAAACATTTAAGTTTGTCTAGAAAACTACGTTTTAAGGTTTGTGACTTAACTCGCTTCTAGAACTTAATCGATTAAACACAGAGGTTCCCAAACGTCTTTTGTCCCGTAGACTACTTGCCGATTGTTTTCCCATAAATACCCCCTCCTGCATATCGAATATTGAATTTTTTGAGTATCCTCGAAATTCACTTACGTGTACCCCCATTTGAATCTCACGGACTCTCATTTTTTTGCTTGTTAACATGGACGCCCAGAAAGTCAAAATCGACTCCTGGTGGTCCATATTGACTATTTTGGGAATCTGTGGGTTAAAGTAAAAATAATATATGAAAAAATATTATATGCCCAAGTTACAAATCAATATTTTGAAAAAAGATGTTTGAATATCAAATACATGTATATGAATAATGAATATCGTATCAAAATGAAATTCAAAAATTCAATGTTATTTTCTTGAAAATGTCAATTTTGATTTATTCTATAAAGAACGTTAAGAATTATTGTTGAATATTTGAACTGGAAAAATGTAAAAGTTTGAATATCATGTTTAGATATTATTATGTTCATATTGTACAACAACTAACAGTAATTAATTAAGTTATAAAATACAAAGCGTTTCGTTTGTGTTAGCTTATCTTAACAATTTATATATTTGTGTTGCCTTTTTCATGCACAACTAACTCTCGGGGTGCGTTAGTACTGAAAATAAAGATTTTTCCATGAACTGTTTTGCGTTTGTTTTATTCTCGACCCATTAACCTATCGATTTTGAACCGAAATAGTCTCGTTTTGTGGAGCGTTTTTGTTTGCTTAAGTTATTTCGAATGACCTATTACTGTTTGCCTACGTCTAAGCGACCGAAAGTGTGTGAACAAGTTGTTTCACAGCAATTGTTTTCTGTAAAAACCAATTATTCTAAAAAATACTTTTGAACTAGAAGATTTTTTTTTTAAAAGTCATTTTTCTGTATTATTTTGAGTATAAATATAAAATACATATATTTACAAGTACAACAATATAATATTTGATTAATTGCTTAATTAGTTACGCATTAGATTAGTTATGAATACACTCATTTATGTTTAATTAAGTTCTTTTTTTTCTTTCAACCATATCCGCACAATATAATTTTCTTTGACATGTTTTTAAATTCACAATTACTACTCATAAAAATATCTGTTAAAGTAATTTTTTCACAATGGATCCATATTTATCTTTTCTTCTAACCATATTCCCTCCACAACTGAACATATGGATCTTCATAATATGAAGATTGCTTTGACAGCCTTTTGTACGAGTAATAATTGTCTCTTATAAGCTTAACTTATGACATGGACCAAATAAGTTAACTTTATAAGAGACCAGTTTCAAACGCATATTATTTTAAATTCCATATACGCTCCAAGATGGAGCATATGGGATCTTCATAGCGTAAAGATTTCCCTAATATTCATTTTTAAGAGTAATAGTTGTTAATTATTAGCTCAATCGTTTCGAGCTCGTGTCCATAGATATTAGACAGTGAAATATAATAAATTTTTAACAATCAAACACGCATAAAAAATCTTATGCAATTTTTGCCAGCTATGAGATTCGAACCCTTTGCTCGTGAGTCTAATGCGCTGTCTACTCACCTATGAGGAGGAATTACATGGGTCTAAATTAAATATATTTCTATGTGATTCATTATTTTCATTTATATCGTAGTTTAAACATAAAAGAGGTCGTCCATAAACCACGTAACGGTTGTCCTTAAGTTTTTTTACCCTCCCTTCTTCCATGTTATACCATGTAGATATTCAGTTTGATCCTCTTTCCCGTCATTTAAAAGTTATGTAACTTTCCAGATTAAATCGGAATATTTACGAGATTTCAAATAAAACAGTGTTACATAACAATCAAAATTAATCCACACTCCCCGTTGTATCGCAATGTAGATATTGGTGGTCACCCTTCCCTGCCCCTCAAGACCATCACGTAGTTTATAGATGACCCCAAACTTACGAGTATATCAGGCAGTTACTCATAGTATAATGTGAGCGTAATCTCGAAATATTTCGTCAGATCAATTCAAATCTTTCAGTCGTTAAACATAATAAAAATCTAGTTAATATAATAAATTAAAATAAAATATAAAATAAGTATGATATAATAAATATATCACGAGTCATCAATGAATAATTCATAAAGTAATGAAAAAGTATTTTGTGGTTTGAATATAACTACTATGCCTTAGGAGAACTAGCTTTGAATAATAATTAACAAAGTTCATCAATTGAATATTATTGTTTTTATTTTTAATTTATTAATACTATGAATGAAACTAAAACCTTGGGTGAAATTATAAAATATAAATGTAGAAAAACATTTCATTAACCTAGTATTTATGTTATATTCAATCCACTGCTATAGATTTTCTGTTATCATTCAAAGAAAAACAATTATGTAATTTTCTTTGAGTAAGGATTTACTTTGAACCGGTATCAAATATCAAGGGAAGTTTTGTTTGTCGTGAATACATCTTTATTTAATAATTTGTAAGCTCGTTGATCTACCGTTTACTCGCAAAATGTAGGTAAGATTTTCTTGTAACTATATATTGTGGGTGAATTTGTACTGGTGTAGTTCAATAAACTATACTCTAAATTTATTTTAAAATCTTTTTTACTCTTTGAGTATTTTGCAATATTTCATTTAATTTAACAGCTTTTTTTATAACTACAACAGACTTGCATATTGTTAAATTTATATATTGTTAATTATTGGTGAAAAGCCATTATATTGAGAAAAAAAATACAGTTTTTATACTTATGTTCAAAAATATTTTAAAAGCGGTTCAAGGCCGATTTCTGATATTACAATATTGTAAACTAAAAACAAAAACATAAAAATCAGTGTGTATTTACAGAAGTTTATTATTAATCGATTAAGTGCCAGAAACGAGTTAATTTGTATAACTTAAAACAAAGTTTGCTGGACAAATTAGAATATTTTGAACGATTTCAAATATAAAAACGCTGAGACTGCACTATAATATAATCATTAAAAATAAAGTAGTGAGAAAAAACAAAACATTAAATATAGTTTTAAAAAAATATTAAAGTTCTATTTTTGCTTAATAATTCACAGCTTACCAGGCTGTGGCATTATGTCTGGCACAGAAAAAGTTAAATAGGAATGTTTTTATTATATTCTCCAATCCACTTTTTGAGAGTGAGAAATGTTACGTAACAATAAAAATTAACCTACTCTCACCCCTGTAATGCCATGTAGACGTTGGTGGTCACCCCTCCCTCCCCCTCAATAACGTTACGTGGTTTATAGAATACCCTTAACATGTTATCGTTATATATACATATGTTAGAGGCATATACTTTAAAAAATAATTTTAAACAGCCTTTTTTGACTCAACGCATTTTGCCAATATACTGACGATATTTCATTAATATGAGAAAATACATGTACCCAAAGTGCAAAGAGAAATTTAAAATGATGATGCAATTTATAATCATAGACGTATATTATTTCATTATATACCCGTATATATTTATATTTAGTACTTATTCTCGTAGGTAAGTGAATAGCGTATCCGATGAGCGTACACATGATTCATGTGCATTTTAAAGCAGCACATGGAACGAATTGATTCAGCCAATAATAAAACTAATATTTTTATTACCTATATTATTAATATATTTTATTACTTACCGGGTCGTGACGTTATGTCTGGTACAGATAAGACTTACATAAAAAATATAGGAAGAATCAAAACTTGAGAAGTATTAAGACGTACATTTAAATATCATTATTTAAAAGTAAAATAAATAAGTATACAATGTTATTTTAATTGTTTTTAAAGTCAACTCATTTCATTGAAACATTCTGAACTTAAATAAATCTGAAATAGAATGGAATTATGTAACAATGTTTCAGAGAACTAAATTGCCATTGTATATATTATAGTGTGGTTATAATAATGGTCATTACTTAAATATCAACATATTATTAACATATAAATAAGACTTTATCTAGAATACATGTCTACTTTGTAACTAAGGAAACCGTTCAAATACACTTTGCAGAATATATGTCTAAAAACCGTATAATCATTTAAATTTTCTCCGAGTCATAACTATTATAGTCTTTTGTAAAGTCTCAACATATTATACTCCCTATACTAAAATAGAAGTGCAAACATTAAATATTAAAGAATATTAAAAAAGTTTTACTAAATCCTAGTCAATAGTTCAATTTGATCATTTTTTTACAGTCATTAACATTGTCAATATAATAAACACGACAATATTATCATATTTCTCAATAAATTTATTTTTATCATTATGTTGATGATACACTGCGTAACCAATGCCTTACTCAAAAATGTTCAACTCTTTTTTTAATATATGCAGTAAACTGCCAAGTTGTTTAATCAATAATTTATTGCATAATTGTTATTTAATATTTATATTATTGCATATGAAATAATATAAATGTATCTTTATAAAAAAATCTTTATTAAATAGCACTATAGATATAAAATAGAAAAAAATAATGTATATAATATAAGTTTAATATTAATTTTAAGTGATTATAGAATAATTTCTTCAAATAAATCAACTCACTTTTATAAATATAATACGATGAATGTCTGATAAATTGAAAAAATATCAACATGAATTTCATTTCTAAAATATAATACACTATAGACAGGTATAAAAAAATGTTAATATTTATATAAAATAAGCGGAAATAAAATGTATTTATAACGTGATATCTTTAAATACTTTCGGACCAAAAGCCAGTAAAAATACGCAAAAGAAAATAACCAGACTAACAACATGAGCTTTTAGTAAAACCAAATATGTTATTTACGAATAAATATCCACGTTATAATATATCCAAATGAATTTAGCCTCGTTGTATTCAAAGCTTTTGTCAAACTTAGAGTGACAATGTCGACAAATAACTTATTTTAAAACGTTTCATGACCATTGGAACGAAATAAAGCTCTTTTTAGCCTTTGGCATTTTAAAAGGGAAAGGTCAGCCCGGTGTTAGTATTTTAAATATAAAATTGTTTTTGATAGGTAGCCAGGTTATGTTGTAATTATGTAGAAAGGAAACTTTCAAACAAAACCCAACAGTTGAGAGTTTCCTATAAATTCTGCACAAAACCAATTAATTTTCTAGACTTAACAAATCGATGGTATATATTTATTCAACGCAATGAAATAACTTTCGTTTATAAGTTGGGAATATTATCATCAGGTGTAAGTTCTTAAAAGAACTGTTACTGTTTAACTTTTATTAATTAGTCATCGTAAAATAAAATTAAACAGCATCAAAAAACAGCTTCATGAGTAATTATTTAAAAAAATACATTTTATAACATTAAAACACAAAATATTCATACTTGAAATGCGAAAAGTGTCAAACATATTTTTTTTTCTTTTGAAAATAAAGATTTTGTTGCTAAGTGTTCTTCTACAAGTTTCATTTATGCGAAAAGTGACTAAATAATATTCTGGCAAAAAAATTGTAGGTTCCGTTTAACTGATGTTACCGTATATTAAAGTTAACACCATTTGTTATTATTTCAATGTATCATACTATTACTCTTATCATATAAGCCACCTTATACATTAAAAAGTTAAGTTAAATCTTTAGAATTTTGTATTTAATATAAGCATTAAAAAACAATTCTTTGATATGGAAAAATATGAATTATTATGCTCGTTGTTTATTTTGAAGCCTGTGTTTACATTATAAAATATACGAACAAAATTTTCTTCAATAGCTTGACGTATAGTTTCTTTTGGTGGTTTGAGACAGGTTCTAGATAAATATAACCGAACAGTTTTACTTATTTTAAAAACTCTGCGTTTATTAAAAACCGTCCATAAACTACGTAATGTTTTTTTACGTTTTTTACTCGCCTCATTTCATGTAACACCATGTAGATATTCAGCTTGACCCTCTTCAAACAGGTTACATAACTTTCCGCATTGAATAGAAATTAAGTTTATAATCAAATCCTATCTACTTTTTGAGAGAAAAAGTGTTCTTATAGTTGTAATAATAAAAAATAAACCACCCTCCGTCTCTTGTAATGGTATTTAGATTTTGGTGGTCTCCTCTCACTTCGCCTCAATAGCGTTACGTGATTTATAGGTGACCTCTTAGCAGTAATTAATGAAATAAAAACTAAATAGTTCCAATAAAAATATTTTGTAGATGAAAAGATTTGACTTGTCTTTTTAGTAGTAATTTATTACTTAGTTATCACAGCATTACAATGTTAAAACAAATTATACAGGAACCCTAATTTGTGAATAAAGCTTCTTGCAAAAACAACTTATTTAGTTATTCATTGGGAATTCTAGACATCAAAATTGATTATCGTCGCGTCGTCGAGAAAGTACAGAGTCATCAAAGAATCGATGAAAATAATATTATGTTTTTTCTTCCATTGGAAATGTATTTAAACGCTCACGATTCCCCCATTAGTATTCATCTTGTTATTCGAGTGGCATTAAAAACACATTTCGTCCGCTGACAATGGAGGCAATTGAGGAAACCAAACAATACGATACTTGCAAGTTTTCACACTTGAGCGCTACCAAGTTACAAATGAAACAGTGCTGGTTGTTCTAATTATGTTGCAGTATTTTTTAAAAATCAATACAGGTTAAATCCTATTATAATTAACATCAGTGGGCCGTAAAATACTTCATTTCACTGACATTTTGTTGCTATAAAAATAAACTGAACACAATTTTTCCTCTAATGTTACACGAGTATTTCAAAACATAAACAATAACAACATAATATGCTGAACATACTAATAATGGATATTGTATTAAAATGTTTACCTCATTTAAATAAGTTTTTGTTTCACTAAATTTATGTTTCAGTTCTATAAACAAATGTTTAACTTAAATAACGGCTAATGGATAGCGTGTACTTTTAGCAAGCGGATGTCGCTGGTTCAAGACCCGTAACTGGTCACAACATTTTTCAAATGTTCATTCATTTGTACTGTAGTTACGACATGAACTCGAAATGGTTGAGCTAGTAATTAACTATTACACGTACAAAACTATTAGAAAAATCTTTTTGATGATCCCATGTGTTACATCTTAGAGCGTATATACGAGTATACAACACATCTTTTTTTTAGAGTTCTTAAAATAAAGCGGTCTTTGAATGAAAAGAAAGGATAATATCATGCATTGGTATTACAACAAATTAGTTTCAGAATAACAATAAATTTATTTCCCTATATTGATATTACTTTTAAAATAAAATGTTCTATTTTTGTGGATATTTCAGTTTATACAGCCACAAGTTGTTTGTCATAGTTTGTACATATTATTCTGTTAATAAAATTCAAAATATCCGAGTAACTATCGCAGCAACACCATAAACACAATATTAATGCATACATACAATTTCCAGCCTACACTTAAAGAATAGAAAGAAAAATCAGAAAAGAATATATGAAAATGTTTTGAACGATTTTGAAAATAAACGAGTATTTTATTACGTATTCAATACGGTTGTCTATAGATAAAATGATTTTTCAACGTTGACTGTTGTGTACAGTATTTTTGTACGTTTTATGACCTTCAGTTATCAAAAAAATATCCACAAATAAAAAATATCGTGTTTACTGAGATTTTATATTTAAAAATAAGATGTTGAGAGAACTGGCCTAGCGAGCAATGTGTATAATATTTAAGATACTTATTTGTAAAAAGTAAACTCAAATTTGAAATAAGATAACTTGAACCATTAAAAGTTAATGTTATGTAGCGTTCGTTATAAAAAAATGTTTGTGAGTATCGAAAAATATCCCGTAGAATACGTATCCATGTATTGAATAATACAAGACACAACGACATTGTTAAAAATGATATGAAGTAAGGGGATCATTGGAAAATTATATGAAAAAACCTTCTTTAGAATAAAATGGCGGAATGAAGAAGCCGTAGAATATTCGTTTTCGAACCTTTTTCATAGGAACAATTGACACGTGGCCTAGAGATCAAAGCAAAAACAAATTAAGAACTTATAAACTGTATATCAATAAAACATGTTGACTGTATTTTAAGAAGTATTGATTGATTTGATGTTTGAGAATTTTTTGTTCGTTTTTTGTTTAATTACATAATCATTTACATAATTCTACCGTCTGATGAAGTCAATGGAATGCATTTTTATGAATAAACAGTCGATTGTGAATGTTTTAACAGGCAAAGCAGAAGTCTTATAAGATAAGATATTCTTTATTATTAAAATATAATTCTATTAAAAATCTTTCAGTTATTACTTTATTACTTCAATTTAGTGGATTTACGTAAAGAATTCACATTAATTAGTTTAAAAATGGATATAAAATGATTATTCAAGCTAATAAATATAAAACATATTAAATTAATGTTTTTCGTCTGTAAACCATACATAATCAACAAAAAATATAGTTATGTTAAAATTATATTTTTTTAATTTGTAGTTTATCCTAGATTGTGTCATTAATATCGAAAAATTCATATAATTTTGGGCTAATCATCAAACTTAATGTTTTGGGAAGTACATTAAAAACAGATATATGAAAAATATCATTTTTCAGAATTTGGTCTTTTCATGTTTGTCCACCAGGTTTCAAGTTTTACATTAATATAAAACTATAGATTAGCAACGTTTTTTTGGCCGAAGGTCAAAATCAATCACAATGCGGCTATGGAGAATACGCTTCGAGTCAATGGGCATTTTCATTTTAAAACAGAACGTTAGTCAGTAATATAATACATTTTATTGAGAACTCTATAATAGTATGCGTAGTACTCGTATTTTAAAATACTCAAAATAGTGCAAATCTAAAATATTTTCCCCAATTTTGTAGCTTTATTAGCAAACCAAAATGTTAATCTATATATTATTTATATTTTCTCAAAGTGTTTGTTTCAGGGTTGTGTTTTATAATTTATTTTTATATAATTAAACATTATTTGTGGTACTCAAGTAGGTCATTTGAAATTATCAAATGTATCACTTGATGATTCACGGGACATAGTTGCCGACACCTGGGATAAGTTATAATAATCATTGAAAACTTAGTCAAAGTTAATAAAAATTTGAAAACTTTCATTGTGCAACAGACGTTATTATTATTCCTAAAACACTTTGAATCACATTCTATAAATTAAGGTTACGCAAATTTCCATTATCCCATTGAGTGATAATTTAATCGTTAAGCTATATTTCATCTTTTGTGGGAAATATTTTTCATCAAAAGATTTTCTTCAGAAGTGGAATTAGTGTCCCATTCGTAATATGATTTTACGGAACAATAACTTCGTTTGACTCGTCATTAGGAAACAGGCTCAATTTTAACAAAGAGAGTGACAGATGATCATTACAGCATATGTTCTTCTGGCAGATATTGTATTTTTTGTAATTTATTTGAGTTCATAAATTTCACGCCTGTCGTGGTTTGAAAACATAATCACTCGTATATTAACTTTTTTAAATGGGTTTTACAAATACAAAAAAAACTTTATCGACCGTGGTTAGGTAAAAGGGAGTAACCCTCACAGAACCAGTTTCAAAGAAGGCGCAAAAACGTGTTTTAATGATTTTTCATCAATGACGTATCAACACAAATTTGAAGTGCACTATGACTAATGAATTAGTATTTCATTTTTCTGATTTGATAATTAAGAAATTTATTAAAGAAAAATCATTAAAATTGACGTTTAATACTTTTTTCCTTTCCATACAAACTTAGTAAATTTTCAAAATCTAAAGCTGAATTGCGATAATAATTCGACATTTTCGGCTTAATTCCTTTTGACAAACACGTATTTAGTTGTGTACATTGTGATTTAAAAATAAAAACTCTTTTCTAAAAACCAAGGGTTACGCCCTTTTACCTAAACAGGGTCGATATTATTGTTAAATAACATACGACAGAGACTCAAACCTTAAAATCAATTTTCTCCGAACCGTCTTTTTTGAAACTTAACGCTCTCTGTCAGTATACCGATGATACATTTGTATTTTTAGATTATTCCATTATTAAAAAGAAGAGTGTAGGGGTCATTTGATTCTGAAAACAATATTTCCGAATAAGTTCTGATTACAACAAATAAAATATTCAATTTCTTAGAAAAGCAGTTTTCTTGATACCCACTCACTTAATATAAACTGGCACGTGGAAAGTTTACAAATGTGAAAAGAAAATATGCCTTGGGTCACTGCAGCACACCGTTTGAGTTTTGCTAGCTTACAAAACGAATCATTATAAATTTGTTGTTACTAGGAACTTAATTTAAATTACGATAATAAAGAAGAATGTGTGGGAATATTGACATTTGGGTAAATATTACTAATAGAATTGATTACATTCGTAACCTCATTGATGAATAAAATATGATACCGCCTACATGTTGAATAATTTATAAGACACTCCAAATGAATGTATATGTATGTACATTACATGATTTACAAAATTTAAATTTACATTACCGAGTCAAGTTTGCCAGAATATGACAAAATTTTCAATATGTGTTTACTGTACACTTCATTCCACGAACTCATTCCGGTATGCATTGTAAATGATAATAGTTTAGTAATTATTATCGATTGAAACATTGTGCATACACTATTATAGGGTTTTCCAATAAGAGGTGTTATTTTGATATTCAAATGATTATTATGGTG
>JAPMAG010001630.1:0-12180 GCA_036584685.1 Rhyacophila sp. Rhy_31_5
TTTATCAAAATTCACTCTATTTCTACTAGTCAAACTCTAAAATTTATTTATTACTGAATTAAATAAATATTTTAATAGAGTGCTACTCAAAGTTGAACCTTTGATTACTTATGTTTTTTTGTTGATAATTTATCTTAAAATTTTTCTGTCAGGGTTAATAACGTTTGCCTAAACACTGTCGATATATTGTCAGAATGTATATAACACTTTATTTTCTCTGCTTCCGTTTTGTTTTCAAAAGCGTGATGTTGTATATCGATTTTGTAATGTAGAGACATTCGTTATATTATCAGAAGGATTGAGTTTAATAAAAGTGTTGTTCGAAGAAAACAGTCACTTTATCTCAGTTTAGTAAATTGTGATAATGGGGTAATGGAAAAAAAGTACGCAAATATTTTGTGCATTCGTTATCAAGTTCTTTTATATAAATAATGTCGTATGACCTCGAAGCGGAGGAGCGTCTGTAAATACGAATAAATTACTCTTGTGTCACTGTCAAGTACGAGTAGAAACCCCAAATTACTGATAAAGAAAACACAAACGTCTCGAGACCAAACAGTGAAAGTTTTTTGTATCTTTTATTTATACAAATATTTGTATTGATCATAATATTTCAAGAACTCTTAAAATCACTCAAAGTAGTATTCGTTTCTGTCGGTTATACGAATTAAAAATATTTTACCGTTAGAACATAAAAAATTATCGACGCAATCAATACACTGCAAAGTGTGACAGTTAAATCTGTAGTTTTCATAGGATATTTTCAGTTCACTATTAAATAAAAAAGAACCACGATTCATCACTTAGATATTTCAGCGTAGTTTGCCGTGCTGCATACATTTTCTCATTTATATGACCTAATCTGAAAGTGTTTCGGGTCGATTTTTGCTGAAGATATTTTCGGCGTAGTTTTCGAAAAATCTTCAGAATGATTTTTAGACTTTTAACATCGAAGTTAGAGTGTAAATGTTACACGTAATATTACGGATTTCAATGTGCATTCAATTCTTTATGAATATTTATCTTAATTACGGATTTTCGCATTAAATTTCTTCGCCCATAAAGTAACATAAATATTAAAAATATAAACCTGCAATAGTGTAGTACAGATTAGTCTATGGGCACTTATATATATACATAAATATATATATTTGACTCTGCTAAAAGCATTTTTTTCCTCTATTGCAAATTTTCCCGGCGTCGTCATTTAAAAAATCCATTATTTCCCGTCACCGTCTGGGGCTTTAAAATAATACCTTGACGTGTATTTTTTTGTGTGAGGAAAAATCAATCAAGGGACACAATACAACCGACGGGAGTCGCCGCCCCAATACGCCCGGGAGACATTTCACGGTGATCTTATTTCTCGACTCGTGTAAGCTGTGCTTGCCACTTTACCCGCTCACCACCGGTGTGTGCGACTTTATTTTAGTAATTTTAGTTGCCTAACCAGAACCCAGGTGTATTGCGATTCTATTCTGTGGGTCCTATTGTCTAGTTTTGCGTGCCAGGCACAATTTTCACATTTGTTTCACCAAAAGTCGATTTTGGGCGCTTACATGCTTGAAACGTGATCGTCATTAAATAAGTTTGTTCAAAGCTCCACTTAATGGGATTCATTAGCTTATTATAAAAAAATACTGTACTTTGTGCAACGTACTCAAAATTATCTAATAAGTATGATTAAAAACGATAAGGCCAGTTTATTTATATAATTGACTATTTATTTTTGTAATGTTATGGCTCGCAGTTGTATTATCTTTCATGTTGAGTAATAATGTTGTGTGAAAATTTTAGTTTGTCAATGATAGATACTTGATTTAAGGACTCCATATGGTCAACGTGTTAAAGTTTGTTTTTAATTTCAGTCCGTAGAATTGGTGCGAGTATTAGACTTCATATTATTTATGTATTGAAGGACCCACCCCACCACTAACCTGCCAGTACTCACAACCGAGATTATGCGCGGTCGCCTGCCTGACCCTTCACGAAAGCATTTTTTTCCCCCCCGCCACATTTTGATTTTAAACCTGCTCGTAGCGGAGTCTCACGGGACGGTATCACTATGCACAGTGTGCTATAAAAAAAAAGAATTTAGAAAAGGGAAGAGTAAAAATAAGTAGCAATATGCCTTTGTCATTCAGTCCCTGGTGGCATGAGGTGCCCTATGCACCTTGTAGTGCTGACGACTTCGTCAGATGTATATTATTTGAGTAAACTGTTTTTTCAATTGTGTTATTTTGTCATGTTCATTATTACTATCTCCCTTAGCCTTTCATGTGCCAGACATAATGTCACAAGTCGACAAGCTGTGAATTTTTAAGCAAAAAATAGAACCTTAGTTCATCTCTTATGACTTTGTTTTTAATGATCCTATTATAGTCATATCTCTGCATTTTTATATTTTAAACCATCCAAAATATTAAAATTTGTTTAGTAAACTACGATTTAAGTTGTGCGAATTAATTCGCTTCTGGCACTTAACCGGTTAAGTATTAAAAGAAATTGAGTGAGTAGGTAAAGTGAATTCATATTAAGATAAAATTGTAAAAGTCCTCAAACATTTTTGTGAACAGTACTACTTAGAGTGACAATATAAAAAACTGTAATCAAAAAATTATAGAAACGAAACCATAAAATAAAGATGTGAATATACGAATTCAACAAGTTTTTAGTTTCGAAAGTGTTTTTACACCGCGTCGTTCCAGGCAGCCATTCATC
The DNA here is from genome assembly GCA_036584685.1 of Rhyacophila sp. Rhy_31_5. Taxonomy (NCBI): domain Eukaryota; kingdom Metazoa; phylum Arthropoda; class Insecta; order Trichoptera; family Rhyacophilidae; genus Rhyacophila; species Rhyacophila sp. Rhy_31_5. Next base: position 2,722 of record JAPMAG010001630.1, read on the forward strand.
ATTATTTGACGCTCTTGTCAGCCAGTCTTTCGACTGATGGTAGATGGGTTGTCATATTAAATAGCCTTAAATTGACTATTGGTCCTCCTGCTCACGTTAATAAGTAATCACTTGTACGCTATCAAATTAACTGCTTCAAGGCCCTGTCAGTTTAATATAATTTACTCCTCATTTTGTTACTACATACTATAGTATATCTGTTTTTCTATATCAGTTCCTTAGTATGTCAGGTGAAACATCATATTTTTTCTATAAAGAAATATTGAGCGATAAATATTGTATTGTAAGTAATAAGTTGAATAAAAATATACATTTATTTCACACAACCATTGTTTTTTTAGTCCCCTGGGAAATTTATTGTACAAATATCAAAATAATTGCAGGGTTTTCACTTATTTCTACACATAATAAAAAAATCAAGACCTCTTTCAATATGATTTTACGTGTTTCCACTAAGGATTGACAGTAGATAAAATTAATTGCAATTATCTATAAAAAAATATGTAGTGAAACTGTCGCCATTATATTAAAGTTGTCAGTTTTCAAAATACAATGTCCATTGTTTGCTAACAATAGTTGCGTGAAAGAGTGGTGCGAAGCTTACCGCGTATTTACGAGTACACGCGATATAACTGTGTGTAAATTTTGACTTGGACTTTTCTTTGGTTTGTGGTATTTTTTTCCAAAATTTACCAGTCCTGATATTGTCTCATATAAACCTTTAAAAAGCTTGCCTCTTTTTTATGCGGATCGAACGTTATATTTTGATGTACGTAACGCGGTTTCTATAATAACGCGTATTATAAATTGTGGAAAGCGTTGGCCAAAGCTGTTGTAGTTTTCATATGATACAATCTATAAATATTTATGAATTTATATTGTAGGATTAATTATAGCCAATGTTGCATATTATATTTTTTTTTGCGTGGAATGAAATTCTACAAATTTATGTTAGGTGAATTAACTTTTAGGCCATATGCATGTATGCGCACATTTTTTTTGTTTAGGTCTATACTATTAACCAATTAATAAAATATATCCTGACCGTAAGCAATTTCTTATAACTAAACCACCTGGAGAATCTTGATGATAATCCAACAAATAATTTCTAAAAGATTTCAAGTGATGACGACTTTCGTCGAATCCTCTATTTTATATTAAAACAATAAATATAATTTCTTATTACGTGTTTTATTTTATTTTTCCTGAAGCACTTGCATATGCGTTATTGCCAAAGAAGATTTTCGTATATATTTATAATCTAGTTTATATATTTATTTATCTTACGTGAATTATCTGATTTTAATGTTTTTATAAAATATTTAATTTGTATTTTGGTTTTCGTATGTAACTCTATTTTACTTAGTTGTGTGAGTCTCGCATTACATTATTTGTTTTACGCGGTATTTATATGGAACTAACATCTACGTAAGGATAACCGCATTTGTAAAAAGTAGACGTCCGGTGATTCTCTATGTAAATTTTTCACTAATTAATTGAAATTCAACCGACTGAAATTTTAGAGAGCGGTGAAAAATATCACTTCAACATTCTTTGTAAGACCTTTAACCACCAAAGGCAATTTCCAGACTAGCATACTGATATTTTTGGAACACTCAATAGTATATTTTAAAAGGGTCTTGAAAATCTATTCTTTCTGTGTTGTGTTGTTTTCCGAAAAATCAGATGATTTCTACTGCAAATTATGTCTCAGTAGTTTGTATTGAAACATGGCGTCATATCGAAATAAATCGTGTCAGTATGTCATGGACTATAGTGGAATCTATATAATGGCGAATTTTTCCCGCATTTGATTTCGCTCGTCTCCTTCAATCTCCTTTACCGTCGCCGTATGGCATTGCAAATCCTCACCGGCCCGGTATCTTAATGTTACAATAAATAACCACATATCGGGCATTGTTTCCACGTTAACCTAAAATGTATTTGCCACACATATTGGGTATCTGCGAAGCGAATATGTCTAAGGAAAATATTGAGGTTTTGTTGAGAATGGGTTTATCCCGACTTTCTGATTTATATATCCTCGCATATTTTTAAAACATATTTTTTCTGGAAAATATAATATATTTAGAAAGATACTGTTCATCATTTCAATTACTTATTAAATATGATCTACAGGGGTTATTATAATACTCAATATGTATGTTAAACCGAGATGAAAACTAATACATTTAAATTGTTATTATGATGCAATTATTTTTATCGTCAATAGTATTTTATACAATTAATAAAAAACATGTGAAAATACTCCGTAGAATGGTAATTTAAGTGTTATGCTTAGTATATATTATTTCGCACTGTTCGAGATATTGTTAGGAATATACGAGTATATGTTATTAATATTTTTTAATGAAGGTCACCAACAATGCCTCTTCTTAAATTGAATAGAATCTTCTAAAAAAATGAAATTTAGTGCATCGGGTGTTTATTTTCTACAGTATCTGTATTTTTCATGACTACTTAAGACTTAAGGACACATCATAAAATTCTTTTTTAGGTTAGAATGGACATTTACTATAACATATTATACATCACACACGACTCTTCTAAAATATTGTAAAACACCACGTAAACCCATACTATGAGCAAAATCTGTAAATATTCTCTATTATTTAGCAAATCAAATTTTTTTCTTCATTTGATTCATCTGTGAAATCCTTACACATAATTTTCTGATGAGGTTTTCCCCAAACGCATTTTCGACTATTATTTCTGCCATATACAAATATTCGTCAAGCGAAAGAAGTTCTTCGAGCTACATTTCAATATAGAATCTTTCCAGTTAGCTTCTTTCGAACAAGTAATTTTTGTTAAGAATTATAATTAAAGTGCGTCGTCAACATCGTCTTCATTTTATCTTCAATTAACTTGAATCAGAACAATAGTTTTATTAGTTGTTGCACTTGCAAAAAAATATTATAATTTTAACCCCAGCCGTGGAATTTTTCATTTGAAAATTGATATTATTTACTGTTCGTTCTGTATGAAATACCATTATATTAATTTAATAATAGTGCCTTATTTTATATTTTTTCACGTACTCTGCTTTTATCATGACCAACTAACTCTTCCTGTTACGACGTTTCCTACCGATGACAAATTATAAGGTGTAATTGTAGGGTTCGAGAAAACAAGGAGTTGATTGCTTTAATTATGAGTTAAACTTGTATAACGGTTAGTGACTTAGGCCAACTGTTAGTTAAATTTGTAAAAGTACTTTAACAATATCCACATATTCGAAATAAATGTGATATTAATAGTTTTATAATTATGTTACGGATACACATACATATTACTTTGTATGTTATGGGTTATTATTCCGTAAATTATTATTATAATTTCGTTCAATAACGTATACAAATCTATTTCACTCTATTAAAATGTCATCATCACAAATGTGTTTCAAAATATATATGGGAAGTTAAATAAATTGTTATCAATTTAAATTAACGGATAGAAGCCTTTCATGATATAAAAAAAATCCTTATTAAAATACAATATAAGAATAGCCGAATTTAAGTGTACTACAATTATGATATCACCTTGTCAATCCAGATATTTGTATATATTATGAACGAATATTTATAATTAACCGTATTATATTATATTTATACTCAGATCGTATAACATCTAAAAAAGGTGACTTGTGTAAAGAAAGAAGTATTACTCGAAAGATACTTTTTATATATTAATAAAATCATTTTCTTTATAGTATAGTTCGGTTTGTGTACATTTCATAAAATTACATATTGATAGTTCTCTCGGTGACTACGGACGAATCGGTTAATACAAAGGAAAATAGTATCAAATTAGTATAGGCATACTGTGTGCCGTTCCTATGCTTCAATCGCTGTCATATTCAATAGATATAATATACTTGCAATGACATTTATGATGTTGTATTCTAAAAAAGTTAAACATTTTCCTAAAATTGAAATAACTCATTCCCTAGATGTCATTTCATTTCATAAAAACTCGTCACGAGGTTAATTAACAGAATGCAGTTACAATTAAGAGATTTAAAATAACTTAAAGTAAAAAAAAAGTATTACAATTCCTTATTTGTGGAATTTGTACTAAGGGGTCGTTCATAAACCACGTAACGCTCTTAAGGGGAGGGAAGGGTGACCACCAATATCTACATGGCGTTACAAGAGGGAGAGTGCGTTTATTGTTACGTAACACTTTTCCCTCTCAAAATGTGAATAGGAATTGATTATAAAGTGAATTCCTATTTAACCTTTCTTGTGTCAGACATAATGTCACAACATGGTAAGCTGTGAATTTTTTAAGCAAAAATAGAACCTAAATATTTCTTTTAAAATTATACTGAATGTTTCTTTATCATGGCTTTGTTTTTGATGACCATGTTATAATCATATATCTGGACTTTTATATTTAAAATCATCCAACTTTGTCTAGCAAATTACGTTTTAAGTTGTGCGAGTTAACTCGCTTCTGGCAATTAATCGGTTTATGTGGAAAGTTACGTAACTTTTGAGGGGAGGAGGGGGGGGTCATTCTGAATGTCTACATGATGTTCCATGGAGGGAGGGAGGGTAAAAAAATGTTGCACGAAAAGGTAGAAATAGTGTGTTATAAAACAATACGAAAAAGTATGTTATTTAAAATAATTATCTATCTTCATTATTTTTATAATAGAGTGCGGTAGGAAGTAATCTGCAGATTTCTAAAATGAGTATCAAATTCTCTTCACAAAGTTCGTGTTTTTGACTGTCACTATTTTGTCCAATAAGCAATATGCCGTGTGCAGTTGTATACACCTGGTTCAGATGAGATTTAGTATAGCCGATCCAACGCGCACTTTATTGGAAAATCTGCCACGACGTGTCGGAATATTTTTCACCAACGAGGTTATTTTTTGTTACGTATGTTTTGAATATTTTTCACATTACGACTTGAATAAACTTGGTTTTGGCATGCGGTACATTTATGGTTGTAGATATTTGATTTACGCCTTTTTATTGGCGATTAATCTAGGTAGAGTAAATTGAATTTATTGAAGTGTAACTCAAAACACCACTATAATGTTATTTTATACATTGTAAGTGGGCACCGCTACTTGGAGATAGGTTAATGTTTGTAAGTTGCGTGAGAATTTATTTGCGTGATCTCAGTATATTCCTGCATATCGTTGCTAATGTGAATGCATCATTTGATTGGGTGGGACGGTCTTACAAATGAATTAAAAATGCATTTTTACTGTATAACACATTGACAAACTACTTTTTCTTCGAAATATCGTGCATTGAATGACTCTTATTCAATTAAATTCAACCCGCCATAAATGAATCAATTTTCACATGCCAGCGCTTTTGCGGCTCTATAACGTGACATCGTCGACGTGTATTGGAAACTGTATTTCTAAAGGGGTCGCCGAAATTGATAAATACAATTTCATATCGCGTGTCGCGTGTGGGGAGGCCGATTCGCCCCGACCAGCTGACGAGCTAAGTTCCTCCAGCTAACCGAGTCGCTGTTCTCTTCATGCTCATGTATTATTTATAAGTATTTTGTTTGTGGGATACGCCTCCTAATATTTGATTTTTCCTCCTTCACCAAATGGAAATGCCAACTGACCGGAACTCTTGATTTTTTTTCGATACATAACGATTATTAGACAGCGAAAATTACGTTTGTGTTGTGCTTTCAACCAAATAATTGTGTTAAACATAAGAGAGAATTGTTTTATCAACATTTTTATTAGCAATTTAAAAAATGACTACTCATACTGAACGAGCAATTAGTTCTATTTCAGGCGTATTTAATATAATGTAGTTTCTCAAAATGAGTTTTAAAAGCGTAAAGGCTGGTGTTTATTCCTCAAGGTTTGATGGCATAGAGAAAAATAGGATTAATTTTCATTGTCATAAGAAATGATAACTTGATAAGAATTTATTAACGTTTTCATGGATTGCAGGTATAGATGTTTGATTAATACAGAATAATATCAATGTCTTTTATGTAAAATAACGAAAAAATGCTTTCATATAAATATGTATATATACTTGCTTAGAAGTTAAACACTTGTGATGTAATATCGACCGTGCTTAGGTAAACCCTCGCAGAACAATCTTTACAGGAGGCACAAAAAACGTGTTTTAATGATTTTTAGCCAGTCACATTAACACTAACCTGAAGTGCATTGTAACCGATAAATTAGTGTTTCATTTTCCTGATCTGATAATTAAGTAAGATATTAAAGAAAAATCATTAAAATTGACGTTTAATGCCTTTTCCTTTCCATACAAACCTAATAGATCATTCGTTTTTCAAAATCTAAAGCTGAATTTTGACAATAATTCGGGATTTTTGGGTTAATTCCTTTTGACAGAACGTGTATTTAGTTGTGTACATCGTGATTCTCAAATAAAAACACTTAAAAAACTGAAGGTTACGCCCTTTTACCTAAACAGGGTCGATATATATATTATACCTGCGTAAAATGTACGTCTACTTTACAAAAAAATCAAGAATAAAGAATGCTTATCTATAAGTAATTTATACGAAAGGTTATATTATTTGCATAATCTAAATTCTGCTAAAATTATTTTTTTTGTTTAAAAATTGCTTTTGTCGAGATTTCTTATAAAGACAAGTTAGGCTGTCTTTTTTTAACATTAAAGATTTTTTCACCAACCCTTTAATTAATTATTCAGATCGTCCGATGAATAATTCTCGTCGCCTTTTGTTTCGTATTTCTCGAGTAGCGTCTTTTCAATACAAAAATTCTCTCGGATTTACCCAGTTCTTAATAAAAAGAGCACCGAGCGCTTATAAATTTTGCATTAAGCTTTTATGTCTTCTAAAATTTCGTTTCAATATTTACTCAATTACTTTTACGGAATACTTTGTAAATGTCGTTGATTTGTGTATACTATTATCGTTAGAAATAAAGATATTTTTTTATATCACAAAAAGGCATATTGAATTGCGTAAAATTGATACGTATATATACGAAAAGTGGGTTACTTCTTTAGGAATATCAAAGATTTTGCCTTTGTATACCTTTTTATGCAGCGATGCTCCCGTGTATAATAATTAATTTAGTTCAAAATGTTTCATGCCATTTATGAAGGGTTGCTCGAGTTTACCCGAGAGATAGTCCTTTTAAAAGGTAGGAGTATCATGTTTTACTTCCTTATTTATTCCAGGCACGTAGATTCTCTAAATACAGATCCATATTTCATATAAACCTAGTAATTTTCATACATTATATATAATTATATTTGTTTGATCTATGAAAATAATCATTTATGGATTTCTGTAGAATATAGTAGGTTTGATATGCATATTAAATAAATATCGTTTAGCAGTAGTGTTACAGTACTTTTTTAGAATTTTCGCTTTTTCAATAAGTTTCGACCTCTCATTAGCGCATGATATGACACGCAGACACTGCTCAATACCCCTTAAATCACATTCGATTAGATTTCTTTCTTCATTTTTCTTTAGCAATTTATTTAAACGAAAAAATTGGCACGCTTCATGATACAACCCTGCATTATATCAATTATTTTTTACTGGATGATATTAAAATTAAAAAAAAACTATAAAAGCTACAACATTACAACCTCGACCATGATATTTTGATGATTTATATATGTCTAGTCAATTACACAGTTTTATATAGTTATTTTCATAAAGTATGTTTTAAAAATAAAGACAGATTTCAAAACAGACGGAACATTAACTATAGTATAAACGGTTAATAGTTTTGTACGCTAAATAATACAGTTGAATATGCACTTTACGTTGCTGTTGCTGAATTTTATTTTAGTTTAATAAACTTTGAATTGAAAATAGGTAGTGTGGACATGTACAAAAAATGTTGTAGGCACAATTTGCCATATATAAAATAATATTTTTAGTTTGATTCAAACACCATGTGGTTTCTATTATTAGCGATGCTGCAGAATTTTCTCTGCTAGCAGTCATTATAGTTATTGTGTATTAGTTTTTATCTAGACATAAAAATCGCATAAACATAATGCATTTTAAAATTACACATATTAACAGCACTGCAGGAGCGCGCCCATTTGCCACGATGAACTTGTTTATATGCCAGAGCGGAAGTTTTTCATAAAATTAAAGAGCCTTATCCGACCGTCCATGCGTTGCAATACCGGAGTACATACTTGTTATTAGGTATTTGCACGCGACATGAAGGTTGGTTCAGTTACCTAATCCAGTATCTATTCGCATCCTGCTGCAAATAGCCGGTATTCTACTCATTGCATTTTTCACCTTATAAATTTGATCACTATCTAAGGTATAACATTGTAGGTATTGAACACATATTAATATGTTGCATACATTTTTCTTTATTATTTATAATCATCGGTTTTATCCGTCAAGCTTTAAAACCTTGAAGCAGATATTACCGGTATTAAAACGACTACAGAAATCATTACACGATTTGTTAAAAAAATAACGATTTATTTCACAAATAAATTTAACAATTAAAAAAAATTAGTGAAAATATTACCTTTCCGCAAAACCCACTTAAATTCTGAATAATTGTAATATTCGATTTTATATATATTGTAACATTATCGACTATCTTAATTTAATATTATTCATATATATATACGAATAATATGAAGAAATGTGTGATTCTTCTTGGATACACTAATTTATTTATCCTCATGCTAATATCGGGTCTAATAATAAAATGAATGTTAATTGTTCTGTGAATAACCGTGAATGAATTATAGTCTAAAATCATCCAGGCTACAATAATAGTTACACGTATCTGTGGCTTCTTTAACCATGTTATTGCGGCTAGCTACTCTTTTGGTTTAGTTATTCGTGTATTTGGATGGACTTAATCGATAGAATAATTTATTTGAAAATTGAATATTACTACGGGTTAAAATACTTGGTCGTAATATCTTTAAAAAATAATAATCAATTTATTATATCCTTCGCTTAAGATTTTAAAAGACCGCATTCTATAAAAATGCAGATACAGACCGTTCACCGTGTGCATTGATCTAACCATCCACTGGAATGCAAACGTTTAATGAGTCCGTCAACCAACTATATTTTGCATATGATAGATAGATATCCAAAAGTTTTTCATGAGAATCGTGAATATTTAAATTGCAAACGGAAATATTGGATCTATGCAGTACTATAGAACTCAATTTTTTGACAGTCGAGAAAAACGTTGCAGATTTAGATTTTTGTTTTAAATTTCAATTAAAATATTGTTATTTGTGTTTTATCGTACTATGCAAGGCGTTCTCGTTTAGGTTTATAAATAAACGTACGATTTATCGTTCAATTATTCGATAAAAAACACGAAAAATCCAATTAATTGTTGTATATGTTATTAAATAAAAAATGTTTTTAATTTATTTTAACCATATCCGCTCCGAAACGAAGCATATGGATCTTCACAATCTGAAGATT
>JAPMAG010001631.1:0-12177 GCA_036584685.1 Rhyacophila sp. Rhy_31_5
AGAAAATCGTGGCCCTGCGTATTCTACTGTCTCGAAAGCGTTGGCACACATCCGGCTAAGCAGTCAGTTAGACTTCTGTTTTGATTCAGCATTCTTTCATTTGCTGTGAATGACGTGTGTTTTTTTTATAAAACTACTAGTACTATAATTTTATAAAATATGTAAAAAAACACCCTCCGCTCATTACCAGGAACACCGCGAAGTTATTAGATTAAGCTAGCCCTTTGTTAATATATTAACAATACACTCCCAACTTAGAGATTTATGTAATCTACTATTTGAAAAAAAATCACTTTCACAACAATAACCATAGTTTTATCTTATAATTTCAGCTGAAAAAAATATGATAGCAAGAGTTTTATGATAATAGTTAGTGCTTCCACAGGATTACCACAGCTAGAAAATCGTTATCGTGTTTAAACGGATTGTAATAGGAAAGGATTTTGATACTATTATAGTGAATTACGGTTGATTGAGTAATCATATGACGAACTAGAGAAATCAAAAGAACAGATAAACAGTACAAATAATCTAACTTGTGGTAGAGTCAGAATTTTAAATAATTTTCGAATTAAATTTAATATTGTAAGGAAATCTCAACTTTTACGACTCATTTGAACGGATTAGAAATCAACCATATTACGTAATTACGCTTGAAGCCTTATCAACCAGCTCCAAGAATCAATAATTACTGGTATGTTACTTATATGTTTAACGTATTAAAGATTTTTAAGAGAAATAGTTAATAGTATGCCTTGATACATTAATATTACAGATAATTAAAAGGTGTAAAGTCGTTTATTGTATATATAAATATTAAAAAATGCGTGATAACTAAAGCCAAAATATTCCATAGAACGTTCTCTGTGATACACATTTTAAATAAATTTCGGAGTGGATAAATAAAATATATTATTTTATTTTTATCAAATCATATCGGCTCACGCTATATTGTGAAGAGTTAACAGTTATTTGTATTTGTAACAGTTGTTAATCATTAGCTCAACCATTTGGTTACAAATGAACAAACATTTGAATAAAATTTATAACTAGCCACGGGAACGAAGTCACTACCCACGGACCAGACACTATGTTCATTGAGCTACCGTGGGCGTCATTCGGGCTGAATAATATTAACTTAATTTTTGTTCCAGTACTATGTAGTTTTTAAGAAAACAGTGACATACAATTCGTTCAAGAAAAGCGAAACCCTAAACCTTCTTCTTTTTCTTCTTAAGCCATGTCACGCCCCTTAGCCGGAGCATATGGACACCACATACTGCATCCATGAATTCCTGTCATCGGCCCTGTCTTGCATCCTCATATGTCATGCTGGCGTCCCGCAACTCTGCCGAATACATCCTATATAGTATATATGGTGTTCAGCGGCATCCGGTACGGAATCCGGTTTGCTTGAAGAAGAGGCATACACGGTTGAGATGCGATTCAGGCATTCTCAGCACATAACCAAGCCAAATCCAACGCCTCGTCTTCACTTTGGATGTGATGAAAAGCTGTATGATCCATTCCCTTATCACCTCATTTTGCGTACAGTCATACCAAAATTGGGCGCAAGCATCTGCTTTAGGCGTAAGGCGAAGGCCATGATTCGTTACCATAAAACAACACCGTCAGTATGCAACTATTGAAGAGACGGCATTTGGGTTTAACCGAGTATAGCTGTGAGTCTCACCCATTTTACATGGAGTTGAAGGCCGCTCCAGCAAGTCCCATTAGCGAGCTTTCTTTGCAAAGTGTCATCTCTCGTGATGTGCACCCCTAGATATATATGTGCTGTCCACCGCTAGTCTTGGGGAAATCTGGATCGGGACAGGCAATGTTATGCATCACATTTGTTTTCTTTGCATTGATTTTTTTTGCCAACACAATACGAATTTGTGTGCAGCCTATCAACAATCTCTTGAATATCCTTAGCGGACTTGTCGGATATGACAGCATCATATTCGAGGCCGCATAGCCCTAAACCTTAGTAATATGAAAAAAAATGTTTTGCAGAATATAGTACAGCGCTTAATAGTGTTTCCTATTATATAGTTTGATAAAATAATATTTTTAACTCAGTATGCGTTCATGGCCTATTTAAACCTTCACATATTTACTTAGATAAAACTACTGTGAAGGTATGTTATGTTATCGTGTTTATTTGTCAGAATTCTTAGTAATAATATTCTCAGTACTCAAACCAGAGACTATAAACTCTATTTGTCTATTATATGTGACAAAAAGTTTATTGCCTTTGGCGAAATTTGGTTCTGATTCGCATGTGAGTGGCGAACGTAATAATACACCAGTTGTGGTAAATATTTTTTAAGAATTCATATAATGCCACAATCTGTTGCAAAATTATTTTTTGTTTAATTCTGATTTTTTAATGAGATACCATAAAATTGACGAAGAATATATACAAAAACATAGTAGAGAGCACTAACTATTCAAATAACTTATAAGTTTTTAAAATAGTAAGAAATTAATCTCAACTACAAAATACTCGTAACTTCGTAACTTCAAAACTTCGTAAAATCTTATATTTTTTTTCTGATATTTAATTATATTGAATACACCAGAAATCTTACAAAAATATCAAACGTTATCTTTCCATATTATGTCTATACTTAAAACCATCTATAATATCGAGGCGTGCTGGACTCACTAAGTATTTGTTATTTTTATGTTTTCTTTTTTAAAACGAATTTCCTTCATTTCACTAAAGGTTTATCGGCACACGTATGTGTATGTTTGTATTATATGTTATATGATTTAGTATCTAGTATATGAAAATAATCATAGAAAAATACTTCATTTCCCATCCCTTAAAAAAATTTGATTGCATAAAATAATATTAGATTTATGTAAACAAACCATATTTATAAATCAACAATCAAAGTCAGTTTCATCTATTGGAGCATCTTCAACTAATAACAATAGTTTAAAGTGAGCTTACTTTTGTTATCAGTTGAAAAATTTGTGACATACGTAAGTAGTCTTGATGTTTTAAATAAAATGTAGAAGTAAGTATAAGAAGCATAAAATATACCTAATTATTTCGATGTAACAATTTTACAATAAAGATTGCTTGACAGTAAATAAAATTACTTATGAAAAAACATTATGTTTGGCTATATTCCGATATTTGCGGCCGTTTTAACCTTTTCTTTGCCGGACATAATGTCACAATCCGGCAAGTGTGATTTTATTATGATAAATAGAACCTTTTAACATATCTCTTAAAATATATTGAATGTTTCTTTGTAATGACAAAGTTTTAATGATCATATTATAGATACATTTATGCGTTTTCATATTTAAAACCATATAAAATACTCTAATTTGTCTAAGAAACTACGTTTTAAGCTGTGCGAGTAAACATGTTTCTGACACGTGATTAGTTAAGGCCTGATTTTTTGTGTATTGTTTGTATTACATCAACAGTATACATATCGATACCGGTATTAATCGATTTTAAAAATCTTTAAATGCAATATTATGAAAACGATTCGACAATTATTATCAATCTATTATCATTATTTATGAATTTTAGTTTGCTATAAGACATTCTAATGAAATACTATATCTACCTTGTATAGCCAAAAAAGCTTAACCCTCAGTTTTTGAAAAGTGATTTTGTTTGATAATCACAATGTACACAACTAAATACACTTTCTGTCAAAAGTAATTAAGCCAAAAATGCCAAACTATTATTGAAATTCAGCTTTAGATAAAAAAAAAATAACGATCTACTCAGTTTGTGCAAAGATAAAAAAGCCTTAACCCTCAATTTTAATGATTTTCTTTTAATAACTTTTAACTATCAGATCGCGAAAATAAAACACCAATCGTCGTCGTCGTGCTCTTTTTGTGGAAATGATTTCTTTTGTGATTATAGCTATGTACAGTTTAATATGACTGGCATATAAAGACACTGTATATGGTGTTTAAATATTTACATTTTCAGAAGATAACTTCATTAGTAATTAAATAACTATTATATTTACTAGTTTTGTTTTTATTTCTGAAAACAGTGACAATTCTGTATTTGCGGTGAAGCTGTCTGTAAAACGTAAAAATGAATCACGCCACACTTGGCTCTCCAGACGCCGGTTTCCCGCCGCCGCCTCAGAGGGCACCGAGGAAAATCCTTCACTGCAGTCGAGGCTGCCCCCACCGCCCCTAATTTCCACCGGTTGAGAGGTCTGCGGAGGGGGAGGGAGTGCAGCTATTTAAACCCCGCCACGCCGGCCGCGCGTTCAGTGGTCACTCACATGAGGCCAGGTCATTAGCAGATCAGCGTGGCAGTGGCATTAGATCCCACGCGGTTAACTTACAGCTCAGTCGGCGTAAACATCGAGTGAATTTTCCGCAAGTACGTTGGTGTTTCACGTACTTAAAAACTGTCACGAGTAAAGTGTTCGTTTCTTATCATAAAGAAAAACTTAGTTTACTGTGGAAATCTGAATTTATAGTAATAAATTCAAGTATACCTGAAAACAACTGTTAATACACGTTAAAAAAGCAATTTATTACATATTAATAAATTATTAAATCTGTATTTGAAATTAATTCTGCCGAATCTTAAAAAAGTTCCTAATTTTTTTGCAATAAAAAAGTGACATCTTTTGGCAAAAGTCATAATCGTCTAAAAGTAATCTGTGAATTTTCCTGTGCAAAATAATTTTGCTGGACTCATCAAAGGGTTTCGTCAGTTTTGTTCGCAGTGTTATATCGTTTTTTAAACACTGAAGTGTTGCATTGCAAAATTAGCCAAAGGCAATTCCAACGGAGTAATAATTGGGCAATCACTCTTGATATATATTCCCTCCAGGTCGTTTGACATACGTGTATGAAGCGAGCGCATGTGTGCGGAATATTTTGTACTGGTTTCCAATACTCCGGCATAAAATTGTGAAAGGTGAAACGTTGCGCAACCGACGCGACGCGCTCGAAAGAAATAATAAGGATTTTTGATTTTTTTATCGTGGCACATTGTTAACATTGCAAGCAGCAAGAGGTAACCAAAAAAATAACTTAAAACCCACTGTGAAAGACTCTTACTAATTATCGTATTTTAAAAATAACCATATTAAAGATTAATTTATTTTAATCGTAAGCCATTATTACCATATTCATCTTAAGTGTTGATTAAATTAGTGATTAGACTTCTGTAAAGTAATTTTAAAATAATATAAAATTCATGTGATAAAACTCGTTTTTATATTAATACTAATTGATATAATTAAAACAAAAAACAATATAAGAGGCAATAACTCATAAATTTATTCGACTTATAATAATATTACTCCATATACAAGTAGACATTACGGAGCCTAAGTGAATTAAGTACAGCGCTAATTGCAAGAAACGTTTGGCAGTTAATTATACTGTCTGAACTGAATTAAATTATTTCAAGTACGCTTATTAATTGTGAAAAATACTACAATGGTGTCAATCGAGAACGCAAAGATGCAAGAAGAAGAGCTGGCAAAGCTGGAAGAAGAAGCTGATACAGTTGGAAACCTGGAGTTTCCCCACTCCATGATGAAACATTCTGACACGAGAGATAGTATATCATCAATTGACAGTGATGTTTCTCTTGGGTTTGATAGGAGAAACTCTGAAGATAAGTCGGGAGATGAGCCCGAGAATACCGCCAATAATGAATCAGCTGAAGATGAAGGGGCACATATGGCCGATTTATCGGATAGTGCGTCGGATGCCGGTTCAAATGGTGGAGGAAAAGATTCTGGCTGTGAAGTAACATTAGATCCTCAAGAACCCCCTTTCACTCCTCCAACGGATGAGCTAGCTGATAGAATTGTGGCTCAAGTAGAATTCTATTTCTCCGATGTAAATATAACAAAAGACGCTTTTCTCTTAAAGCACGTTAAGAGAAATAAAGAAGGATATGTAAGTTTGAAATTAATCTCCAGTTTCAAGCGAGTGAAGCATTTGACGAAAGATTGGAGGGTTGTCGCTGCTTCGTTGAAAAGATCAACAAAACTTCAAATTAACGAAGCTGGGTCGAAATTGCGGCGATTGGATCCTCTTCCTCAGTACGATGAAACTACACCATCGAGAACTATAGTCGCTGTAAATCTTCCAATTGAAAAACCCACAATTGAAAACGTGTCTCAATTGTTTTCGAAGTGTGGAGAAATTGCTTTGATTAGAGTTTTACGTCCAGGAAATCCAATTCCAGCCGATGTTAGACAGTTTATAAATAAAAATCCATCTATAAGCGGTCTCGTTTGCGCTCTAGTTGAGTTTACTGAATCTGAATCAGCTAGAAATGCTATGGAAATGCAAAATGATGACTTTCCCGGATACGGAAAGACAATGAAAGTCTACGAGTTGAACAGCATTCCTAACCCAGATAAGAAAAAACGAAGCGTAACAGGAAAGAGGCCTATTATTAATAGAATGACAAATGAACTTGAATATTCTCCGTGCTGCAGTGGATCCGAAGCTGAAATGGAGTACTGGATTAGAGGAGACCCAAGACTTAGACTTAGAAGAGGCTCTTCAGGGTTCATGCCTCGTGGACCGGAACCGAATTGGATACCCCGTCGCATGTCTGCATGCAGTCATTCATCTGATTCGTCTGGTTACTACTACTCTCCGAGAAGACTTTCATCTAGCAGTCGGGATTCTGGATCTGATATGTACATATCTAGGAGAATTTCTAACTGCTCACTGTCAGCTGGCAGCGAATACGAAGGGCACCGGAGGTTTTCGAATTGTAGTCAAATGTCTGGATACAACAGCCCGATTAGGTCAAGGTCTAACAGTAATGCTATCTGTCCTGATCATCTAGTGAGACCCCCAGTAGGTCCTGATGGTACGAGGGGATTCCAGCCGGGTTCCCGTCAAAGGAGAATTTCTGACCTTGCATTGTATTCTCGCTAACAATTGATTTAATGATGTCATTATTGTTCTTTTTGGTTTTTAACTGTCATGGTTCAAAATGTCATATAATCAATATAAGATCACTTGCTAATACTAAATATTTCGTTGCTTTTTTTTTTCAAATATTGGTTTTACCAAAATGATTATATGTGTATGTATCATGTATAGTCGAATTGTTCCTAAAGTATTAGTAAACGTCGCAAATATTGTGGTTTCGTCTTTTAGAAGACGTAAACAACTTCTTGATTCGTTTAAGAATGTGAGATTTAAATATATTTACAGCCAGCAGTGACAAAATTATAATAAAATCAGCGATAAATTGATATAATCAGGTACTTAACTCGACAATAATGCTTTACAATGTTTCATTTTGAATTCATTTTAAATGGCGAATCCATAACACGTGTGTTTTACAAAAGTTACCAATTCTGTTACAATGGGTGTTGAAAAACAACCTCAAAGAAGAATGTTATCTCATAATTATTTCTGTATTCAACATAAAAGATTTATACACAAAAAATGTTCAACAATAAAAAATACATCATCTCGTTTTAACTATTTTAGCGCCAGTTTCAATTAATGGAACACTGCTATCATAGATGAAGCATTCAAAAAACAAGTTTATCTTTTAGTCTTCAACGTGTAGTTTTGAAATAAAAACAATTTTTTACATTCAAAATATTTAAATTTCATAAATACAAGACGACATTCAAAATTAAAATATATGTATTTCCTAAAACTATATTTTAATTAATATGCCAATTTTTTGTAACAACTCCAATATTATTGGTTAATTTGAAACAATATGAGTTGAATGCTTTTTATAAAAATATTTTTTCTTTTATATTTAAATTAGAATAACATATTATTATTAAGTAATTTATTTGAAATCATTATTAGGCTAAACATAAATCCATTCCAATCATCTTCGTTATAATTTGAATCATATTTAGTACTTTATATTATGAATTGTTCAGTAAATTACCAATCGATATTTTCCGTAATGATTGAATTCAAATTGTAGCTGTACATGGATTTGAAAAAAGACATTGAGATTGCGTTTATTTATTGTTGGCAGCACTGAATAATTGCAACCAGTGTGAAGTTGTGAAATTTTTATTTTATGTTTAAATCGCAAAATCACGTGAGGCATGTGCATTTCAAGAGTAATCTAATTACATACTCATTGAATATATTTTTTATATCGAACGCGTTAAAGAAAGTCGCGACTTTCGTATATAATAATTCTCTTCATGTCGAATATACGTTCTCTCATTAATCATAATCATCTATTTTTAACTGTCGTCATTTTATTTTTTTTCAATACGAATGCAACGGCATAAAAAGTAATTCAACAACCATACAATAATAATAAAAAATATTAAGAAACATTCGATTTTCAAATTTGACATAATTGAAAAATACAGCGAGTGATTCGACGTAATATTTTTACAGCGTTTGTGTCTATGGATGTTCGATAATACCTGTATTAACATTTTTTTCTCATATGCATTCAGTGTAGGTATTGTGAAAGACAGCCTTGTTGGGTTTAAATACATAAAATTAAATCTCGTTTGGCAACTTTTCTTTTCATACAAACATCGCGAAATGGTTGTATTATGTATATTAATTTTAAATTAGCATTACGCGAAGATTATCACTGTATCACTGAATTGGCTCGTAAATTTCGATGTGCGACATCGAAAATTCAAGATTATTTTATGAATTCTAAATTTAATGCGGGTTTTGCTATTATTTTGCCTCGCAGCATTCGTTATTGTCAAAATGATTTTTTTTACAAATAGGTTTTCATTATTTAAACGACATCTTTATTCGCTAGGATGTTTGAATTATTTACAAACAGGATCTTTGAAATCATTTTCGTATTTATTTATTTATACGTCATTAGGCATTTACCATATAGTATAAATAAAATCATCATATAATGATGTAAAACTAACTATAAGTACTTATTATAAGTTTTGCTTGTATTCATATTTTTTTAAACATCAATTTTCATCTTGTTAAAGTTAACTTTACAATTTTTCTCTTTATAAATCAAAATGTGCTGGACGTCTCAAAAAAACTTTTATAAAAACGTACTTTAAATATTTTCCTGTAATTTTAGGTTTCACATATTTGTATTTATGTATTATAAAATTTCACGACTAAGTCAGATATTAATTTTAAATAAACTTTGAACACCTATAATTGTATTTTATTTTAAACCTCTTGTACAAACAATACTTATGAACAGATACAAAAAGCCTGACGTTTATTGAAGCAACTTGAAGCAACTGTAGATGTATTTGATGTTTGATGAAACAACTCTACAGTGAGGTTTATTTTCTGGCCATGGTGACTAGTTCACTAGATACTTGTAGCTTAATTGTTATAAAAAAATAGTTATAGGAAATTGAATTTAAATGGCAAACAGTTTGTTTTTTGATTTCTCTTCTGATTTCAATTTTTATTTGTTTAATTGAAAATGTAATTTCATCTCATCAGTTCTGATCCATTGACTTATAGACAGAGCTGAATTAACCCCAAAGCCAAGTAAGCACGTGCTTAGACATCAAAGGAAAGATGGGCACCAAAGAAATTTCAAAATTATTAAAATAATTAAATATTGCTATTTACAAAATTTAATGAAAAATAAATGAGTTCTGTTTATAAAGCGTTCTCTTTTGTGTCATCATGTTTTGAGGGCTTAAAATCAAACAAACTTATCTCCAAAATTAATTTTATTAAATTTGTGATAATGCTATTTTACGTTTTTTGGCTACGTAATTGTCAAAAAACGGTATGACAATCTTTTCTTGTTTCTTCTTAAATTGTCTGTAAAGTTTAACGTTAATTACATAAAGTTGCCTTTGATTAATATTGAAAGACTGTATAAGCTGTTAGCTTTCTTGTTATAAAAAAATCAAATTATCAAAGAACAAATTTCAAGATTTGAACATTAGGTTTTAAATAAACATCTTCTTTGTTGAATTCCAAGAAACAAAAAGTTTTTTGGTTCTCCTATAAAGTTGCACTTTTGTTGATAGCGTTGTTTGACTTTAAGCCCTTGGTTTATCCTGGAAAATATAGTAGACTGTGGTCACAGATTGAAAGCTATATAAATTTTGATTAATTCTAGACGAGTTTGAAACAGCTCAAGTGACGGGTAGAGAAGAATTTCTTAATTTTGTTGCCAACTGTCACTGGTGTTATTTAAATGTGGATTCATAATCTTATTCTTGCTTTCAAAGTCTGAAAACCTTTGAATTACAACTGTAAGGGGTACCAAAATTAGTTAGTGCTTAAGGCATCTAATAGTCTTAATCCGGCCCTGTTCATTTTTTTCTTTAAACCATATCACACCCCTTATCCGGACCACATGGACACCACATACTGCCTCCGTGAATACCTGTCATTGGCCCGTCCTCTTGCATCCTCCCATGTCATGCCAGCGTCTCGCAACTCCTCCGAATACATCCTGTAAATGGTGTTCAACGGGATCCCAGGATGACGGAATCCAGTTGGTTTGAAGAAGAGGCATGCCCAGTTGAGATGTGATTCGGGCTTTCTCAGCACATAACCAAGCCAATTCCAGCGCTTCATCTTCACTTCGGATGTGATGAGAGGCTGCATGGTCTGTTCCCTTATCACCTCGTAACGCGTATACCGCCGCACTCCCAAAATTCTCCGCAAGCACCTGTTTTCTAAGCTCAGTAAACGGTTGTTTTGAGACTTCGTGCCATGATTCACAGCCATAAAGCAGCACCGTCAGTATGCAAGCGTTGAAAAGGCAGCATTTGGTTTTAACCGAGTATAACTGTGAGTCCCAGACATATTTTACTTCCTTTGTTGTAAATAGTGTTAAGTATTATATTTAGTGAAATAATTTATTTGTTATGATACAATACACTCGTATGTAAAAAATAATATATTCATCGTATTTGAGTATATTTTAATTATGTTCAGAAGATATGCGGTTTTAACAAACCAGCTAAAAATATTCCTAATTGTTTTCGGCTGGAGTATTTATAATTTTAGATTATCAGTTAAGTATCGTTCATTCTGGAGATTGATTATGGACAAAAAAATATTTATTAAAATATTACAAAATGTTCAGCTGCTTGATTTAACGTGATAGTGCTGAAATAATACATTTTTTCTCTCCTTTAAAAATGGGACACCGATAATGAATAAATTGAAACTAATTTGTTATAACTGCAATCTTGTAATCATTCATTGTCATGTAAACACAATTTAAAGTAAATACTGTCATTATATATATTTTGTTAATATATATAAAAATTATTTATTTGCAATATAAGCGGTGTTCACACTTTTTGTTGTCCTATGCAGTCAGTGTGTAAATATTTTGATAGTTCCCCAGAAATAACGTCATAAGAAAACCTGTATTTCGCTTGAGAGAGAAAAAAATCGTTTTCGTTCATTTTTTCCAATATAATGTCGTTAAAATTTCAACTTTGATGGCTTTAAAACTAAATACTGAATCTTTAACATAATATGAATAATAATATAAAAACAAATCCTAATAAGGAAAAAAATTGAAAACAATTATTAGACGTAACCTTTATTTAAGTTCATCGATTTGCTTATTGATTTCGACTAAAACTTAAATAGATTAATTGAACTGGATGTATAATAACCACCCTCACTGTTAATTTCCTCTTCCATGTTAGATTTTTAGTAATGGCTGATTTTTATTACAACACAGCTAAAAATTTAGCTGGACATCATTTTTTTCAGTCAGCTGATTCCAAAATAAGGATTCGTAAAAGTCTATCGTTCAATAGACGATAGTTTACGTTTACTATACTCATACAAAATACAAAATAATATTGCAAAAACTCAAAACGTCCATAATTAATGTTTTTATATCTCTATTGCAAAAAAGGAACCTTTGAATTTCTTTTGTAGCACAAGTGGGAAATATTCAGTATTTTAATTCGTATTAAAAGTGCAATATGAATTTAACAATACAATATCATTGAAACGGCATTGACCAAAGTTTTAGCAAAAGTGCTACTAGCCATGCAAGTCAATATCCAACTGCATGACCACCTTCTGGACTTTGAAGGACGCATCAATGACTCGCTTATACTCATAATCACGATTAATGCGCAGTCGCCCGCCTGACCCTTCATGAAAGCAATGTTGTTTTATTTCCTACAATTGATTTTAAGCCTGCCCGCAGCGAAGTCGCACGGGATGGTATCACCATGCATGTGTGTGTGTGTG
>JAPMAG010001633.1:0-12175 GCA_036584685.1 Rhyacophila sp. Rhy_31_5
GAGTGTGAATGACTGGAGAGAGAAAGCTAGAGACAGAGGCCTGGAGTAGGTTGTGCAGAGTTGGCCATGGACCTGAATTGATCGTAGCGCCAAATTATAATAATTTACAAGAATAATTTACATTTTTAAGTTATATAAATATTTTACAATATATGTATATGAAGGGAAAAATATTTTCACCCTTTTTAAAAAGTCTATTGAAAATAACTGTGGCATATACGTTATGCAGATAATAGTGTATACATAATACGAGTAAACAACGTATTTAAAGGTCATTTTACATGGAATTCCGGGAACTAAGTATTATTGTCCGGTCCCATTAGCCGTTGCAATTATTCCGGCTAAGTCGAACGAATGATATGTACAGCAGTACGTACCGATCGGTGCGATTGCATTTTTAATGATAACATTGCCTTGGCAAAATGGTCGGTGCGGTCGTTTGGTTTTACGGTCTCGTTTTCAATTATTCCAGACTGCCTTTTATCCATAAGTGTGATTCTGCAATGGAATTAGTTTCAATTTGAATTAATATATCCTTACTTGGCGATCACTAAAATACAAACATTTCATGTACATTCTCGTACATGTGAAAGCATTCCGAATTTTCACTTGACAAAACCTATACATACAATATTAACATTTTGAATACTCACTATTGACGGTTTTGGGTCATATTAGGCGATCTACGAACAGTTGAATAAGACAGTATATTATCTTTTACTTCAGTATTCAAACAGCAATACAATTTCGAGTAAGTAATAAATTGAATTTATCTTAAGTTTTAGTTATATTTTTTTTTATCAAAAAGGGTTGTCCATAAACCACGTAATGCTCTTGAGAGGAAGGGAGAGGTGACCACCTACGCCTACATGGCGTTACAAGGGGGAGGGTGGGTTAATTTTATTTGTCACATAACACTCTTCCCTGTCAAAAAGTGGATAGGAAGTGATTATAAATTGCATTCCTATTTAACCTTTTCTGTGCCAGACATAATATCACAACCTGTGCTTTTATCAACAGCTGAACTTTTAAGCAAAAATACAACCTAACATTTCTTTCAAAAGTGTATTGAATATTTTTATTATAATCTTGTTTTTAATGACCATGTTATAATCATATCTCTGCACTTCTATGTTTCAAATTACCCAAGATATTCAAATTTGTCTAGCAAACTACGTTTTAAATTGTGCGATTTAACTCGCTTCTGCCGTTAATATAGACAGTTATTTAAGTTTTGAGAGGAGAGAGGGGTCAAGCTGAATGTCTACATGGTGCTACATGGAGGGGGGGGGATGGTAAAAAAAGTAAGAAAAAATGTTACGTGGGGTATGGACGACCCCAGAACGTTCTTTCGCTCAGCAGTTTGCCGTAAAAAATATCAGTTTATTATTCAACTATTATGGTGCTATTTCAATTTTCTTGTCTACGAAAATCTCGAACACAATTATGTGCTAGTTGATAATATAATTTGGGTGAGATATCTTTAAAACTGTAAATTCTATCACCATATTTCCGGCATAATTTAAATATTGTTTTATCTATAATTCATGCGCATACTATATCAGTAATACGGGATTAATATTCAAATTAGCAATTATTAACGCGTTTCGCAGGGATAATTGTCGTTCATTGAAGGCATGTCAGTGAGGCCGTCAGGGTATGCCGCTATCTTTAATCAATATGCATATTTCCCCTTTCAACTTAAGGGTGTGCAAATTTTATTTACGGCGAGACAAACCTGCACTATTAATACGTACACACTCCTCGTCCCGTGCACGGCGCGCAAGGAGATGTTATTAAAGCAATATTAAATTTTATGTCTCAAATAAAAAAGTAATTACACGGGAAACTGTGTACGGCGTGAATATTTAAAACTGTACCTTTAAAAGTGCGCGAAAAATATACGTACATACATTTTAAATGATAAGGTTTTTAAAAGACACTACCACCTGATTTTATTAGTGCTTTATGACATTTTTTATTGAAAAGGATGTAACATTGCCCTCTCACCGTTCTAACATAACATTTCAAATAGTAACTCGTATGTAAATCATATAGAATATCATTGAAACCCGCAGTCTCGTATAATGAGAAATTATAATTTGGTATTATGGTCTTATGGTCTTATTAACTTGACAATGCTGAATGCATATTGAAAGTGCCAAAAACTTATCGGCATAAAAATGAAAACTCTGAATCGTAATTTATGGAATTTAACCCTGTTAAAGTGCCAAAAGCGAGTTAACTCGCACAACTTAAAACATAGTCTTCTAGACAAATTTTAATATTTTGAATCATTTCACATATGAAAGCCCAGAGATATGACTATAATATGATTATTAAAAACAAGTCGTGACAGAGAAACCTTCGATGTACTCTTAAAAAAAATGTTAATGTTCTTATTTTGCTTAAAAATTCATACGTTGCCGGGTTGTGACATTACGTCTGGCACAGAGAATTTTAATATTACTAGCATTCATTCAAAACACGATTGGAGAGATCAGTTTAATTTCTTGCGGTCCCGCAAAATGTATTTCAGCAATGTTTTAGATTTCTTAGTCATTTTACCCATTGTTTTCAGATTTAATAAAACAAGCTCCCCTCTAAACATAATAAAAACGTAATCATTTGTTGACCACATAGCAACGCATTCTTGAACTCATTTACAACCGTATACAATAAATTGGTAACACTTAAAGTCGCCATCATTTGGCTAGTTAATAGCTCGTCCGCCTAGCAAGTAGGGGTCGCGGGTTCAAGCCCCGTGTCTGGTCGCATTTTTTTTCAAATCTTCACACATTTCTCTTCGTAGTCAGGACATGAACCCAAAATAGTTGAGTTAATAATTAATTATTCTTACTTGTAAAAAAAAATTGTTAGAAATACCGTGAGGATCTCACATGCTCCATCTCGGAGCTGGTGTGGAGTAATGAAATGTTGTGGTGTTTATACTTAATCTGACAAAATACTTTAAAAACTTATACAACTCTGTGACAGTTGGACAATTTTATCATTTATCAAATCTGTCAAATTTCAAAAGAAAGATACTCGGCAGCGGTCGGCTTACTACCTTACCAATGTACAATTTTCTTATTGGTGTGATTTAATTAGTTTTAAATTCTATTCGTCAGTTTCACGTTTCGTCTCGAATGTGAAGGAATTATTCTTATTCTACCGTTTTCCTCACTCGTATCCTTTCTCAAATTACCCAGCAATAGGTAACGTTATCTCGAGATTTGTTCGTGGGCCATTACATGAAATAATCTCACTAAATCTCAGCAAATATCGCCGTCTCGTTCACGGTGTCACAGTCCAAGCATGCTTTACGTCGTATTCGTCTTACCGTGTGCGTTCAGGTTTTGCCAAATGTGGCGCTTTGTGCTAGGATTTAACGACCGTGAATTACCCTTGAAGACGGATTTTCCTTATATGAAATTTAAAATGAAAATCTAACGCGCGGAAAGGGACTATTGTGTGAAATATCTGCGATATGTACTCACAGAACTATACGAATATCGATATTACTCAAATATTTATTTGTAAAAAGTCATACTTAGAGATTACGCTTTTAATTATCACTATTTGTCCACAAAGAAGTGTACATTTTATGTTGGCTTTCAAGAAATATTTATGATGACAGAAATTAAATTATTAAGACTATATTTATAAATGGTCAATAAAGTAATTATTTTCATTTAAAAGAAATGAAATTAGTGATTTTTTTTGAAAAACTTCTAAAAATTCAAAACGTAATGCCTATTATTAAAACGTTATTTATATATTTATTTCAATCATTATTATTTTTTAATATGTCATATTGTTCTAAATTTATATTGATTTTTTTTAAAGTTGAAATTCCAACAATGACTTAACATGCAAGAAGCAGAATTAATTAACCTACAATATATGATGTAGTCTTACTTCCAGATTAAGTTTGAATATATTAATGTTTATTTAATTTTTCTCTGTCAAAAACTTCTAACATGATTCGTTCTCTGTTTATATGGTATATCAGCTACTCAACACCGTGCCACGCCATTAACAATTTCTATTTACACTTTTCAATTTTGATATCATAAAACGATTTTTAATATGTTATAGTAAATGTAATCATGTAATATGAATTTATAAACTTTATTGTTTTGCATTTTATTTTGAACGCCATTTTCGATATAATATTTTCAGAAGGCGAGTCTGGTATCAACTCATTAACGATCCACCATTAAATACTAAATAATTCGACTAGCGCCCAAACAATTAATACAGCGAAAATCACATATTAAATTAAATACTTTAATCGAATATGATCGTTTTTATTTCAAAGGGTAAAAAAGGCTACGCATACATCGTCTCTCGCGGACGTGTGATGGTGGATAACGTACGTCTGCGGGCAGTCACAAAGGCAAATATGATTTTCTCCATAACAAGATACAAAATATTTATATTCTATCACCCAACATGCAAAGTTTGTGATATTAACATACCGATTAAACCTTTTATGCGTTGAGTGAAAAATAGTAAAATTTTGTTAACGAAAATAATTAACAATGTTGCGTGAGTGATTAACGGCCATTGCCGGTGTCAATCACTCATCGTTACATATATACATCATTTTTCTAAATAAATGTTATATTCTACTTTTCCGTAATATGCGATTGCCAAAACGTGTAAAACTTATTAATTACTACTATGTGTAATCATTATAATCCCAGTCTCACAATATGTCGAAATACACCACTGCGTTAAATCACTCTGTCCGATATTAACTGCACACGTGTACGAGTAAACTTACATATTTTTTTGCTTGCTGTGGATCAAATTGTATTTCAGTAAATACGTGAAATTTAAGTTGTGCTGAACTTTTTGTAGACTTCCTGTATCCTGAATAATACTCTAATAATAGTTGAGAGCATCCGCATAATACGTCGTTCTGTGTCTCTTTCGTTACAACACATACAGAATTTTGATTATGTGAATATTTAAAATGCCGTCGCTTAATGTCTATAAAGTTTTATAAAATTTTCTTTTAACTGATTTAATGATTGAAATAATAACATAGTATTTTTATATTAAATTTTGTGTTCCCATGTATTTACGAATAAGACAACTAAATTTGAAAGTTGTCTATTTATCTAACAATATGTATTTCAAAGCTGCATAATTTTATGACCGGAAAAAATAAGTTTACTTCTATAAAATTCATTTAATAAGTGTAATTGTGAATAAATTATCTTTTACGGCGTTGTTAGCATATAATTCATTTTCGCCATCTGAAATTAAAGCAATATAATTGTTATTTAAATTTATTACAGGGTTAAGTTTCAATGGTGTCCAATGCTTTTGTCGAAATCTATTAAGTAGCAATTAATCGTGCTGTAAGGGTTTTGTTGATTTATTATATTGAAGCTACTGTAATAGCTTGTAAATAGTATGTCATACAAAACATTATTTTAAAATTCTATTATTCGTCGATCAAAAACCGTTATCATTATTAAGTTACTTGATAATATACTCTATGCCTAATAATATTTGCTATTCATTTCTTTTCTCATTCACGAATAAATAAATATGAATTGTGTGATCAATTTGTAGCGACTTTTCCACCACAGAAGTATAAAAATAGAACCTGATCGCCTGACGGCGACTGCCGTCTTAATCGTTATGATTAACTTTTAGTCAGTTTCCAGCTGTCATTCTGACATTTCATATTTATTGCTCTACAACTAAGACTTTTTATATTCAAATGTTTGTAAACCTTATTTAATATGACAATGAATTATTATGTAAGTAAATCGGTTAATGTTTAGAAAAGAAATTCTATTTTTGAAACAATATATTTAGCGTCATAATTCTCTTGACGATCTAAAAGAATATCATCGTTTTATTGATGAAAAATTCTTCGTCATTTCACAATTTGCATGATTTAACTTATATAATAACAGGAATATCCTCATACGTTGCAAAATTTTACAAAAATTATTTTGTAAGTATTGTAATACTCTATAAAAGAAAAGAGAAATATTACGACTGCTATCAGATTATAACATGGATGCAATGTATAAATATGAACATTTTTATTAAATAATACCTTTACTACCTCTTAAGGGTGATATGCAGCAAGCTGTAACTTTTTATTTATTGTTTAGTAGAGATATCGACATATGCAAAAGAAAGTGGGTCATTAATAGTAAATAATTTTGTGACTATTTGAGTCAGTATGTTTCGCTGTTTTTCTGATATACGAATATGTTAAGTGTAAAGAATATTTCCAAAAATGAACACTTTCTCTCTCGATTATAATGCTTAAAACTATAAAATATACTGATATTTTTTACCGTATTAACAATGTTTTTCCAACCCCTTGGCCTATAAGCGATAACAAATATTTAAAACCTGTATTTACGAGAAATTGGAATTTCGTTATTTGATTTAATATGATCTATTTCATTGTAAGTTTCTATGGTTATTTGAAATAGTACAAATTATTATACAAATCGACCTCTTTAAATTTATTATCAAGTTTCTAAACTAGTACCTATATTTAAAATGCTCGGGTTCAAACAAAACATGGATTATATACTTTTGGTTGGTGTTTACTAAGAAATCAAAAAAGTTCAAGAATTTAATACAATATAACCCTTCTATTATAATTTGTACATAATAAACACATGAATGTGAAGGACAATAGATTAATATGATTATAGCAATATACAAACTGAACAAAAATTGCTTTCATTGCTGTTGTGTATTATTATGATGTTTATATTAATGCATAAAGCAAATTATCAAATAAGCGGTTCAGAAACTATTTTTTTCCCATGCAAAATAATCTCTGAGGCCACTCGCTATCACTTCACGACGTTATGTTTATACAGCGCATATCACATTATAAATGATCGAATAAGTATCATTTTTCCAAAGCCATTGATGTTATATATTAATCAATTGCATGAGTTAATATTAAACAGGTTAATACTACTCAAATAAATAAAAAAAACTATGTAACATACACATATGGCATTTGTAGTTCTTGCTATATATGTACAATTTTAAAATGGGTTGATAGAAAATAATCAAAAACGCCTGTTTTTGTAAATGTCACAGACTTAAGCAATGGACAGAACATAAATTTCATTTGTTTTCTCGTTTGTTTTCATATTATTTAAAATCTTATAGTTAAATTTGCTTATGCAAAGTGTGTTAAAATATTATGTAATGTTCAGTACTAGTAGTTGCTTTAAAGGTGTGCAATAAATCTTTTGAAATTGTCAATATCGTCTATGACAAAATCTTTTTTGGTCATTAGTGCGAAATTTAGAAATATTTACAATTGATATTTTATCTATACAGAGCCTTCGTCGACAGTAAATGAAAATGTAAAAGTAATACGTTTTCCATTGGCCAGTTGAATCAAATAATACATTTTTATGTCCACTTTCAAATAACAACGTTGACAAGATTAAATATAGATTTATTATATTCTATAATATTTTGATTATTAAGTGTTTTAATCAGTGGTTCCATGTGATTTATTTAAGAAATAAAAACAGTATATTTTAGAACATTACATGTTATTCCATAAATTAAGTTTTAACGAGTGATTTAGGCAGGTAGCCAACACATGTGCATGAAACTTTTGTGAAATGACAGGATATTACATTTCGCCGAAATATTGTTATTTTTATGAGACGGGTATTTTTATTATTTTTATCGAGAAAATTATTAATACATGTTTATTCATTTAATTTATAACATTATCAGTGTGAGGTTACTTACTTGGTTATTTTTAACATCTAGAACGATTCATATGTACGTACATTCAAATATAGGGAGAATTCATTTTTCTTTAAATAACACTATTATAAATTGTCGCCCTCAATAATAGTAATAATAATAAAATCCATATCCGTTCCGAAACGGAGCTTTTAGGGGCTTTCCAAATTGAATTTTCTAAGCGAGATGAACTTTATGAGTTGTTTGTTAATTATTAGCCCAGCCACTTGAGACATTTGAAATAAAATGTGACTAACTTCGGGATCAAATCCACGACTCACGAACCTACTACCAAATAATATTTCTCCTGAGCCACCGTAGATGACAACCTCGTTGATATATTTTTTTTTAACCATATCCACTCCGAAACGAAGCATATGGATCTGCACACTGTGAAAATTGCTTTGACAGTTATTTTTTTACGAATGAAAATTGACAATTATTAGCTCAACAGTTCCGGGGTTGTGTCCTGGTTACAGTACAAATGAATAAACATTTGTAAAATTTGCGACCAGCATGGACCTCGAACCGGTGACCCTCGGCCCGTGAGTCGGATGCCACTATGCACTCACCCTTGAGGGCGATATTTTTTTAAAAAGTAATTAATAAAATTGAAGTATGTAAATTAGTTTTATATTTTAAAACTATACACTTCCGCATGAATCGTTTTTTGCTGTTAGAATTTTTCATTTCAGTCGACATGAAAAAGCTCATTAAAGAAATATCGCTCGATACAATTCTATAAAAGTTTTAACTGCGAATATTAGACAAAATCAATGATATGTATTTTTCAATATTGAAAAACAAACTCTTTTATTCAATTTTCCAAATTAATCATTAAATTAAATTAAAAAGTATTTATCGAAAGTTGTGCCTGATAGTGTTATGTCACGTATATAATGGATAAATTATGAATTGTGTGTGTTTCCAAGAAAAAGATATTTTTATTGGCAGATGATTATTTAGTAATTATGTTGTTTTTCCATGATAATTCTGTCAAAAACTGAAATGAATTATTATTGTACGTTTTATTTATTTCTGGACATATCCAGTTTTTTTCATTAGACATATTATTTATGATTACATAATAAATACCATATTCTCGAAATTAATTATTATATTTATACGCATTACTTATATCCCATTTTATATTATATCTTACATTATTACTTTTAATATAATATGATTGCGAAAACTCCCCTTATACATAAAATAAGCGAAATGATTTGAATCCCGTTTTGCGTTTCGATTTCCTGG
Source organism: Rhyacophila sp. Rhy_31_5 (assembly GCA_036584685.1). Classification (NCBI taxonomy): domain Eukaryota; kingdom Metazoa; phylum Arthropoda; class Insecta; order Trichoptera; family Rhyacophilidae; genus Rhyacophila; species Rhyacophila sp. Rhy_31_5. Next base: position 9,031 of record JAPMAG010001633.1, read on the forward strand.
TAATCGACCATCATATTACGTGATAGTAATCACCACCTAATTACGAGTACATGTAGTTCTTTGCACGTTACTACACGCAGCTACCTGCTAGCTCAACCGATTTACGGAGCTAAGTCAGGTGTTAGAGGTCAGTATATTATCTTCAATAAAGTAATAGGAAAAAATTTCTTATCTCAGCGCATTTCAGTAGTTGATCTATATGACATCTCAAGCTACCTTTCCCACCCAACAAAAATTTGTAGATTATCGCACAAATTCAAAATTTAATCAAATCCGTTTTGATTTGATTAAAATTGCTGTGTTTTTTATAATCTTCGGCATGATCTCATACCATACAACTAAAGCTAAAAATATGTGATTTTATAAATAACCATGTTTCTGATAATGATGACTATATTTATATGTTGTATAGTGAAATATAAAAGAGTATAATATGATTATGTTTATTTAATTGAAAGAAACTACTAAATTATATTGATTTTAGTAAGATATGTTTAGAGCTGAAAACGTTCTAAAATTACTAATAGTTAACCACAGAATATTAATAAATATGGCGAGAACTTGTATTGGTAGGGGTTAAAATGCTTTTATACGGGTCATAATTTCCCCTGTTTCGTAAGTATACAAAATCTCGTTTTGAGAAATTTTGTCTCCTGAGTTGGTACATTGTGTTAGCAAAATAATTGAGGTGGTGAATTCTGTATCATTACAAGCTTTTAATGGTCGAATTTTTGGTTGCTCCTCAGAATTTTACCATTACACAATGAGATTTTTTTGCTTTGAAAATTTAACGACCCAAATACTTTAGGATAAATGTCTCTCTGGTTTTTCTTTTCAAAATTCATGATTGAATTGCACTTATGCATGTGGCCAACCTCATTTTTATAAAGTAAACCAAATAGGTAACGTGCATCGAAGGTAAGCCGAATTTATTTAAAAAATCAAAGGGACACTGATTATGTATTTCAATTGATATAAAATGGAAATAGTTGTACTCATGTCTTTGATGTACATACAAATGTTATTAAATAATAAAAATCGTATGTTTAAAAAAACAGTAAATAATAATCAGAGCAATATATTCGATGAAACCAAGATCGCTAATAAAATTGCCTACGAATACCATATCTTGTAATTAAAAAATAAGTGATTTGATACAAAAAACATTTAAAAAAAATCTAAATAATAATTTATAACGACAGCCAAATGTGAAGTACTGTAATCAATATTCTTGACATACTACTTCATGGATGAATCGATAACAAATGTACAATTTTAAAGTAGAGAGCATACTGTAAAAAATAATGTACACCTAATCTATTAAGTTACTCATTTGATTAACATTAAAACACACCGAAAACCATATAATACAATCATAATATAGTATTTAAAAATACTGGTAAACGTAGTGTACATTTAAAAAATATTTTGTTGTATCACTATTTTTTTATTATGATCATTAAGCCCATCTTAATATTCTAATAACCCGCTCTACTCCACATTTTTTTACAACTATAAAAGATTATCGCTATGCATTCAATAATTCTTAACATATTTCGTCGGGTACCAAAAATTATACATAAAATAAATATTATTTTATGAAGATTATTCGGTCTCCTGACAAGTTAATGTAATCAATTTGAGATCGTCTATGCTTGCTTCTTCTCAAGCTGTGCAATCTATTGTAATTGTTTTGTTTCCAAGGTTAGCAATGAATAATATAATGTAAACATCACGTTAATAATTTAGCATCAGAACGACACATTCGTTTACTTTTTGCCCTTGGTAAATTAAAGTGAAACATGTATTTATAATAAGGCATTGGCACAAAAGACAATATAATAAATACATATACTGTAGAGGAATCCTAGACGAGTACCATTCGAACAACATTACCATGAAGAAATAAATGCCAGCTCGGGAACGCTGTAACTTTTCGACGTTCTTGTTAATATAATTCTAAAATATAAAATTATTATTGTTTTCAAATGAAAAATTAACAATAATGAAATACATATATCAGGTGGTTCTCGGTATATATAATATATTATTTAATAATTGTCAATTGTTTAAATCCCGTTGCTGGAAAATATTGCACAGGTTGAATTAAATTAGTTAAGATGCTCCTAATAATTGACAAATAATACTCATGAAAAATCTGTGAAGGTGATTTTATATTACGACGTTCTACTGGATCATCTGAAAACATACTGATATCAACGACTGACAACGTTAGTTTCTCAATAAATAGGTCTAGGTCTAATTTGGTGGATTTAATTCGTTATAGAAATTTGATCATTCTTACCACCAACTAACGAAAATCAGTGTTTAACATGAACACACGAATAACCATACCTTTCAATTATACTTACTAGATACGAAATATATTTGTTATAAAATCATTACATTCCCTTTAGTAACATGTTATGTATGTACATGAGATATCTTTAATGGATCCGTGTTACGGTATAGAAACCTGCGAAAGCGGCAGCGAAACATTTCAGAATCGTTGCGGAGGGTTAACGACGCCGTCAAATAATACGCACAAAATACTATTATGATGTAGATAATATACCTACCTACTGTCGGGGTCGTTTTACGCTCATCTCTCGTGAATTTTCGTGCAGTAAGTTGCTATCAATTTTCCTCAGCACTGCTTTCGTGCTCGTACAAAGTTTGATAAGACAATTGAGAAAGATTTTTTTTATATTTAAGACGCCTCGGACGGAGTGATTTTAGATCGAAATTTAAAACATTTTTCATTTCGTTGATTTTTCAATGACAATAAAATATTAATATTTTTAATATTTTAATTAGGACGAACATAGTGATGATGGCAAACGTGTGACCTACTTAACATATTTTGAAATACTCGTTTTCACTCAACTTATTAATTCCGTTTTCTTTTTTATTTCTTTTTGTAAATAACTCTTTTTTTTCAAATTGAACACTTCGAGATGTGTTTGGATATGACATTTTTGTAAAAAAATATTCTTTTCTGATGACAGATGTGATCGTCAGGAATTATTGAAAATGGTGATCTATTAGTTTCTATAACCGAACAAACACAATAAATGAGAATTACAAGTTAAATGATAATTTGGAAAATAAACTGATCATTTTACTCATTTTATTTGTCTATAAG
>JAPMAG010001634.1:0-12174 GCA_036584685.1 Rhyacophila sp. Rhy_31_5
TCGTAAAAAAACTGTCAAAACAATCTTCACATTGTGGAGATCCATATGCTTCATTCTGGAGCGGACATAGTTAAAAAAAAAAGAATCCCTCCTGCCTGCTTTTTTAAATCAGATTTTATAAAAAAACCCCTGGCTGTAGTTAAAAAAATCAATAATCTCTTAGTGAAATATTAATTTTGTTATTATATATCAGTTGTGTCTGTAAGTATAGTGAAGTACATTCGTCATCAAATGAAAATAAAGCCATATTTCAAATAACATATATTTTACAACCCACGCCTGGGATGTTAATATATAGCTAATATTGTTAAATTATACCTGAGCATGTTAAGAGAGATTATACTTGCTAAATACAGTAAATTTTTATTATGTTCGGATAAGGCGACACTTTATGGCCCTATAACAACTGATGATACTATGCATACAAATATTTAAGGTTATCAATGTTTTTAATTTCTTATCGTTAGTGTATATACACAACTGGGTTATAATTTTTTATTTCTCATCAACATTAGATATAGATAGATGAAACATGGGCAAAATAAATTGCCAACTCTGAGAAAGACGGCTTTCATTAACTTTTTGTTCTCAGCGATCTTTGTGTATTTTAACATGTTTGATCTTCATTGTTCTATAATAAATCTGTTTTTTTTTACGACACGTTAGTATCGAGACATACTAAAATTAGTTTAAGTAATAAAAACACAATTAAATTTTCATTACATTATTAATAGAAGGGGAAAAAATGAATATCAGAAATCAGGTATTTTTCCATCTGCAGTGAATGAGTTTAAACTATTCCTGCACTATCTGCACAAAAAAATGTTTCTATTTTATCACTCTATTCATTTATGGCCATAGTTAGTTACTTACAAATAAAATAGGACATTGGGTTTTCAGAAAAAAATTATATCTTCTAAGAATAAAGTCTGTGCATAATCATATACCATTAGTAAATTTTGGGCAATGTTGAATAATGATTCCTCGCATCACTATAAAATTAATAAAATGTGATCTCTTTTACTTATAACAAAATTTAAATTATCCTACAGACCTTACTGGCGATGTTACTATGGCAATACCGACGCTATCATCTATGTAGTGGATTCAGCTGATAGGGACCGAATAGGTATATCCAAAGATGAGCTGCTACACATGTTAAGAGTAAGTGTTGCAACACCTTTGTAATTACATTCACTGTTTCACAATAAATATGAAGTTGGGCTTTGAGCTATGTAATTTTTCATTATGTTTATAACATTTGTGACATGGTTTTTATCATTTTATCTAAATTAATAACAGTGCAAGATTTAATGAGCTTTTTCTATATAGGAAGAAGAATTAGCAGGAGCAATATTGGTAGTGTTGGCCAATAAACAAGATATGGCAGGATGCTTAACGGTAGCGGAGGTGCACCAGGCTTTGGGGCTGGACGCCCTCAAAGATAGAACATTCCAAATATTCAAAACGTCGGCCACCAAAGGCGAAGGCCTCGACCAAGCGATGGATTGGCTGTCAAATGCGCTGCAGGCAAAAAAATAACACCACCATTACCCCATAAGCCTTTTAATAACTTATAAATTATAAAATAATTTTTTACGTAGGCCGCCTGTGAATTTTTCCGGTCAGATAAAATGCAGTCATTTAAAAAAAATGATATTTTATGAATGTGTTTTCACCTTGAATCCTAAATATTGGCCGCATACAAAAATAGCAATAAATATTCTTACACATCACTGGATCTCATTTTGAATCGAATCAGTTTGGTCGGCTTATTTTATTGCAAGGATCCATAGAAGAAATGTCTGTCCAACATATATTTAGCATTTTTAAAATGTGAACATCGCTCTTTTATATTTTTACATAATATGCATTGCCAAAATATAGTTTTGTGACAAAAAGTATTATTTTATTTTAAACTCGGTAGTAGTTGATAGAAGAAACAAAATTATTTTCATCTCCGGATATTTACTTTAAACAAATTTTTATCTGAACCTCGAATTTCTGGTTAAGTCTATGTAACGAGATTGAAAGATGATTTTCTTTAATGTTAATTAAATGTTTGTCATATCACGACGTATAAATTATGTATATTATTAAAGAACTAAATTCGTTACGATGTTGAATAACTTGGTGTCGGTATCCAACTCCTTAAAACTGAAGAGCAAATCAGCAATGTATTAATTATTATGTGACATCATTTTTTAAGGTTTGGCTTATTTCGTAAATGCAATGAATTTCTTTTAAACAGCTACAGGGCCATTAACATTATTGCATTACAAATTTGTTATGGGGAAATCGTACAAAAATTGTCCTACATTAAATGAGTATGTAAAATTAGTACTGCAACACATGCTGAACATATTTGCTAATTATGTTATACTGAAATGTTTTCTTTGTTGAGACAAGTTTTTTCATTCAATTTGTATCAACATTTCATCTGGTCCTACTAAGCATTTTGTGTAGTGAAATTTTCATTACTTCAGAATTTATTTAAAATTATATTTCACGCGTATTATTAAACGTGTCTCAACACGCGTACACTGTCTACGTACAGTAACGAATATTCATATAAATTCTGACTTGTTTTTACTTCAAATAAATGAAAGTAAAATCCAATGAATATATTTAGTAATCATGGTTGACGTAATAAGCCATTTGTTAAAATATAATACATGGTTAAGTTTCGAAGAGTGGATTTGAAACCGGAAACTAAAAAAGCACAACAATCTTTGCTTGATGTTTTGCATGTAAATATTTCATTCATCGATGGTTACAGATAGAGTAAATCATAATATTTATTATAAAATTTGGTTCTGAGTGTGCGCGATTGTCACTGTCGAATCAGGCAGTTGATGGATCGTCGAAGCTACTTTTTGACGAATTTATTTTAACCTAGTCCTGCATTATCTATCATTCCGACATTGATGGGCGGAATTACATTCAGTTCGCTAAAATATTCAATACCTGCTTTATTATATTTGCATTTTGGTAAAGTGATATTATTGAATAAAAAACTTTGAAAAATATCCACGAATTTTGATTTTTTCAACTTCACAGTAGCATAAAATGGACCCAATATAACAAAAGATTTTTTTATGCAAGATGTTTAATAAAACAGGCATGTTTTAAATAACGATCACTTGGTGACTGGAAACTCACTACAGGTACTTCCCACACCATCGCATTGGTCTGCTACTGGTCATCCATTATAACTCCTCACCAGTCTCATTATGGATTTCTTGAATCTCAAGTTCCTGAATAATTATTAAGTATTTTAGTAACTCCAACTTCGTGAAATCATTTTTTCCTCTACCTTTAATCGATGAAAATATAAATATGAATTCCACTATTAGAATTTATTAATGGGTCATCCACAAACCTTGTAACGCTCGTGAGGGGGAGAGGGGTTCCCGCCAGCGTCTACATGGCATTACAAGAGGGAAGGTGGGTTAATTTTTATTGTTATGTAACACTTTTCCGTCTCAAAAAGTGGATAAGAGTTGATTGTAAATTTCATTTCTTTTGGTGGAAAGTTACGTAACTTTTAAGAGTAGGGAGGGGATGTCAAGTTGAATAACTACGTAGAAGTATTTTGTCATTGATGTAAGAAATTAAATCTAATCACTCTAAGCAACTAATGTACTTTGTCACACTATTATTTATTGCCGTGTGAAGAAAATACCTTTAACTAATTTTGAATGAATTAGAGCAGGGTTTCCCAAACTATTTCTCCAATGGAACACTTCGCATACCTGGAAATTTTAACGGAACACAGGAGAGATTGATCATCGTTTGCCTTTCAATGTGAAGTGGAAAATTTTCAAATTTGTTAGCCGAGTATAACATCTTGCCAAATTGTCGCGGAACACCTATTCAGGTTCAACGGAACATAGTTTGGAAAACCCTGTTTTAAAGTATTGTACATTACGTGTCTCATGCTGAAAACTTAGTTACACAAATAAATACAAAGTGTAGGGTTTTACGAACTATTTTTTCGTTGCCATTAAGTAATATGAAAATTATTACGCCTTCGATATTCTAGTCATTTTATATTGGCCGAGTACGTATAGACTTGAGTATTCATTTCTTAAATTTTAGGCGAAGAGTAATATTTAATATGCAACGTTCTCCGTTATTTTAAAATATATTTTTTCAATTCATCGTATACATGTTTGCTTAAAATTTTTTTGGGAAGGAACCTGCTCAATTACTCCCTCTCTACTCAATTATTTCATACAAATTTTAGAGAATATTTAATATAAAGATAAGCAATGGTATATAATTTAATAACTTTACCATTTTTAGATTCACCCGTATTGTAAGTTTACAAAAACCAAATTTCTCAAAAGTTTTCGTCCAAAGTTTCTTTCTGTGGCTTGCAATTAAAAATATAAATATTTACTGTTGCCGTTATAGCATTGGGTAAGTGATAAAAATCGAGAGAAAAGATAATTACTATCTCATGACAACTATTTATTTTACTTACAAACTCTTCCATCTGTAAAAAACTACGGAAGTAAATATGAAAGACGATGCTCGTTATCTTTTTATGAGGCGAACAGGGACTTTTTAATAAAACTCAATTTACTGAACATCAAATGGAGGTTTTATTTTGCTTGTGTATTATCTAAAAGACTATTGAAGTCAATTTGATTCCTATAGAATCGGTACATACTAGCGATAAGCATTTTTAACTACTTGATAGCGCAACGTATAGTAGGTACATACAATATTATGATTATATATGAATTGCGTTACATATAATACAAAGCGTTGGCGGAAAATCATGTGTAGAACATTTAGTTTTCATAGCTTTTTAATTTTCAATAAAAAAAAAATATTTGTCCGATTACAGTTTTCTTGAAATAATTACTGAAATATAAGGTGCAGAGAAAAAATGAAATATATCGACTGAAATTGTATGCATAATTCGAGGGCTTAAAGTCAAACAACGTTATCTACAAACATGCATTTTTTTTTCAAATTTGTGATAATGTTATTTTACGTTCTTGGCTACATGATTGTCAAACAACAATCTTTTTCAGTTTCTGTTTTTTTTCTTAAATCGTCTGTAAAGTTTAACATTAATTACATAAAGTTACCTTTGTTTAATATAAAAAGACCGTAAAAGCTGTTTCCGTTCTTGCCACAAGAAAACTCAAATTATCAAACAACAACAAAATATAACATTTGAATATTAGGTTTTTAAATAAACATGTTCTTTGTTGAGTTCCAAGAAAATAAAAAAAAATGTTTTTAGCTCTCCTGTAAAGTTGCACTTTTCTAGATAGGTTGTTTGACAAACAATTTGATCCTTAAAAAGACAATTTACGAGTACATCACTCATACATTTTTCTTTTTGAAAAAGTATGTGTCGCTTAGATTAAATTGTGTTTATGTGACTCAGATAAAATTATGAATGAGATTGTTTAAAAAGATGACAATATTTGGCAAACAAAACAAGATAATTTCACATTAATGATTCAGTTATCTTCAATTGTAAGATTTTAACCGAAATTGCGTAGCCTTTTGTGGATTGTCATTATCATAAAGCCGTATAAACAATACACTTTAAAATAGTACCATAAGAGTTTTCTATAATCGACACTGAAATTCATTTTACTTCTTGCTAAAATAGCCAACGACCTCTTCTCATATGGGCGCAAATGCATCATTGATGATGACTGAATATATTCATATCTAATTTCAACTGTACAATTACCATCCAGGCTTCTCTGTTTTGGCTCTCTCCATTAAGTCGTTTAGAATTTACATGTTTGAATCTATCATTATAATTATCCACCTTATCTCTATCCGAGGCTGCCAAGGGTTCAAGAGTTTACTAGAATTCCTTCTTTAATACAATATATCACACTTAACCCAATTACCTGAGTCATCGTGCCATCAAGATATGAACAATTTTATAAGTAAATATTTTTAATTAACATTTTCCATATCTTTGATTTTCTTTAAATAGTAAAGTAATCTTTTTATTTTTGAAAACCTGTAAGGCTTTTTTTGTTTTTTGGCAGACTACAAGTTATAAAAATGAACACAGGTCCAAAATTTAGTTTCAAAATCAAAAGCTTCATTATAAATAGTAAGTGTTACTCTATCGTACAATTAACTGAGAATTTCATAATAAAAACGTATTGATAAATAAAACTCTTATTCAAGTGAGTTTTTATGAATGAGTAAAAATATTGGCAGTATGAGCTTTTCCATCGATGGGCTAATAAATCTTATACACTATAAAGCAGACAGATGAGAATATTTCAGATTCATTTCAAAGTAAACGTTACCTTATCAGATACGAAGTGATGATTAACTAATTTGGCCTCAACCCAGATGCGTAAGTTCGGTAATTAACATCAACAATCTATTCGTGGGCATTGTTTAGTTCTCGGTCCATTAGACTTGGTTCGACAGATGTTCCTTCCGGCTATATGAGTTTAATACGTGCAATGACACCAGCAAGTTTGACTGACTTAACTAATATTGATTTAATATTTTTCCAATTAATTACAGAAATACAAGCGTGGGATAATATGTTACCTACACACTTCGATGTGTAATACAAGTGTTATAAATATTACAAAATTTTCTATCGTTTTACCTGATCATACTCATATGTAGGTGTACCCATGTAGACCACTAATCTTGCGGTGTAAGTGGCCAAAGGTTTATTATAATTTTATATTATCGATAATTTTGGTGTTATTATTTACCGATAAACAATTATAATAAATAATATTTAGTGTTCTGAAAGGTTAAAGCAATTTATAAAGTTACTTTGAAATAGTTACATGACGTTTGTTTTGTGACCTCATTTGCAAACTGAACACATAAAGTTCAGTGACACATTGTTCTTGGGTCAGTGATTGTCAAAGTTTAATTTCAGGCCATATCATATAATAAATGATGCCGTACGTTTTACAAAGTGCTTATTATACTGACACCGCCCAATTGAGTCGGGAACATTAAAATCAAACATAATATTAAGAACGCTCGTATACATTATTATTTAATTTTATCTGCACCAAATATTTGTATGCTGGCAACTCTAATTCAAGATGACGAATCAAATAATGCAAAACACGCTGTCAGAATGACAACTCAGATGAAAACCCAACTCAAAAATAGGGGCTGAACATTATCTGATATCACTGCTTTCTGCATTTAGACATCAAAGAGAATAATTAGAGGACTATAATTGTCACGCATTTCATTGATCAGAATCTTCACCGTCACTCACTTGAGTCGCTACCCATCTACTGGAGCTCCAAGAAGCTTGCAGTATTCTTCCAAGAGCAAACTCGAGAATTCAACCAGATCCACCATTTGGTTACCAAGTTCTGACACGTGAGAGCGACGTCGTTTCTCCCAGACGAAAAACAAAAAGACCTATGATTCCTGGACCACGCCGCCAGAAAAAAAATATCAAATCCTAATCCTGCGCTTCAATTTTTCTGTTATACTCGTATGTTAACAAGACGACCAACGGCGGTGATGTGTGACCAAAATAAATCCCTGTGCCTACTGTTGTTTTTATTTCTTTAGAGTGTTACAATATATTCCTTTACAACAAATATTATAGACTGGAGAATTTCTAGTCAAAACATATTTGTAAAAATAACATCTTTATTGGAAATATGACACAGATTTAGATTGGCTGTACTTCAATATTAACGGGGTGACAAAAATAAGATGGCGGTAGTGCAGTGGTCGCCAAACATTTTGAAAACCGGCCCGGATAGAAGTTTTGAATAATATTGGAGCTTGGTGAAATATATTATTGGAACCCTTCGTAAGTGAGTGGATAGTGCGTTCGACTCACGAGCCGCGGGTCTAGGGTTCGAATCCCATAGCTGGCGAAAATTGCACAATTTTTTCATGTGCATTTGAAACCAGGACATGGACCAAATTGGTTGAGCCAATGCCTGACAATTATTACTCGTAAAAAAACAGTCGAAACAATCTTCACATTGTGGAGATCCATATGCTTCGTTTCGGAGCGGATATGGTTAAGTAAGAAGAAGAATTAAATATAGGCGTGTACGTAATATGTGAACAAATAAATTTATAGCGAAATTAACAATAATGATATATATTATATTGCAGAGTACATCAAAACTTTTTCTCATATTTGATAAAAAAATAGAATACATACCTAATAAAAATAAATCTATTTGGATTATTGCATTTTTACCAATAATTTTAAATATTTAATGTGTATTATAACATAATTCATATAATGCAATTAAGACAACCATTTTACTACGTGTTATTAAAATTCTAATCTGTTTGTTTATTTGTTTTCTAATATCGGTCGTCGGAACCGGCCCTCCGTCCATAGTTTGGTGATCACTGCAGTAATATAAAATTTTAATTCATGAAAAAATATAATTAAAGAAATACATTACGTGTTACTTACTCTTCAGTATGAGATGCGAGTCATGCGAAAATTTAGGCTCACTGTAAATTATGACAGCATGTCAATATAAACAGACTGATGAATCAATATTGCGTGCAAAATTAAGCCTAGAGGTTATGAAAATTATAATCATTTATCACTGCCTAATGACAGAATCGACATTTTTTATATAATGGTTGAACAGCCAAGATATTTCACTCAGCCAACTTATGCAATTAGGGTATTTTTTTTTAAATATTACACATTTCATGGAGCTACTGAAATTCACGTATGCGAGTAATCTGAGTACAATTATTAAGTTATGTTTCTTTATAATGGTTTTTTATTATTACAAAATGATATGTTAATAGTGAAAGCTTGTCTCAGAAATTAACTTTTCAGACAACAGTACATCAATATAAATAACAAACCAATTACTTACATTTATTTTCGCAGTAATGTAAAAAATACGTAGTTTTACTGAAATTTATCATATCGAATAATGGAGAAACTGTGGAATAGTTATACTTTCATATTAAAAAAATATTTAAAAACATAAACGCTATCAATATTCGCGTATGCTGCATACTAATGCATATTACTGACGTAATAATACAATGTTTATACGTGTTTTCATTTTAATGAATCTCTTAAAACAGGGAATGAACTCTGTTAAATAGATTTTAAAGTCTTAGAAGATTGTGATGTGAAACGGTACTTGACAGAATAACATTTATTGCTAATTGTAAAATAAAAAGAAACCACAACAGCCTCTTTTGGTGGGAGCAATATATTGAAAATATAAGTTATTTTACAAGTATATACAATTTTATATTAAATAATGCGTTAAGAGCACAGATATTTCGTTGATTAACGAGTAAATTAAAGTGAAAAATATTTCAGCTGAAGCATAGGATTTATTTTACTAGCAAAAATCTTCTTCGTTTGACGCAACTATTACTCAGGTTAAATTCCATTGTAGCAGACTTCGTAGGACCTTAAAATAGTCCGTAATACTGAAATTTCATTACATCGAATAAAGGAGTAATTTTACAAAAGTTTCTTTTCATATTACTAGTATTTTAAAACATAAATGATATCAATACTTTCTGAATATACTACTAATATTTTATTGACATATTTATTTCGCTAAAGTGACATTTTATTGAGCTTGGTTTGTAGCTCTACAAAAATAAGTTAATAATTCGATATTTGTTATAACGAGATTTAACTAGGATCGATTAAACAGACCATTACATTAATCATATTGTAGTAAAGACACTAAATATTTATTGACTGGTTGGTAGATCATGTAATGTGTATATTTCCTCTCAAACGATTTGAACACGAATCACTACGTCACCGGGACTCAATCGATACAACGATTGTATTTGAACGTTCATTATTTTGAGAATCATCATTTTATGTGTGTAGGCATCATTGACATTCAATTACGCATTTCCTTTCCATTGAAACTTTAAAATGTATGCGAATTATACAATTCGATACATTATTCGTCACTACGATTTACGATCTATTCACAAATTTGACACGGTGACTCGGATCGACTGACAAAAATCATTCTTTGAAACGACGCATTATTTTTTTTTTCAATTAATTGAAACGGGTACAGTGTTTTAAACATTTATACATTATCCAAAAAAATACATATAACAGAGCCAAAATGATTATATTACTACCCGCAAAATAGTGATTACAGCCACGATGGCTAATACGTTTCAATTCAGTTGGTCAGCCTTAATTTACTTGTGAAAAAAAAGTAAGAAATCGTCGAATTGTATATTTTGCCTGTAAAACTAAATCACCTTTGAGTAATTAAATCAGAAAATTTGTTTTTTTTTAATATGTCGCAATTTATGATTTTTTTTAAAAGAATGTTGATAACTATTGTGACTATTAGGTCACTGTCAACACTATCGGTAAAAAGTGTGTCGTTTCTGAGAGATCGATTGAAAATGCTATTAAATTTTTAAGTTTATTGTGTAAAAAATTTACCAAGGGTACATAAAGTCTTAATACTGATCTTTTAATACACTGTTCAATCTTCAAAAAAACAGGGACGAAGAAAAGAGTACGTATTCAAAACCTAAGAAAATGAGTTAAATAAATGTGTGAGGTCGATAAACATACAAGACTGTAAAAAGGTAGTAAAGGAAAAAAGTACTTTTCAATGTCTTAATTCAAAAATTAATTGGTCTATACTGACGATGACGATTAGTAGTTTTTTTTTAAAAATAACGAATTAAATTATTACAATTTGAATAATATTTACATATTTATATTACGTCTATAATACTATGATTAAATTTTTATGTTAAGTCGCTGACATATGTCAACCTATGTCAATCGATGAAAATGTCTGTTGACAAACAAAACCGGTCCGGATGTGAAAATATGGAAGTTTTACAAAAACCGGTTTTACCGTTCTATTAAAACCATACTCCTACGAAGATACACAAAAAAATGTAAAAAAAACTGTGTCAAAAAGCTGTTCGAGGAAAATATATTTTATTTTCGCCTCTTCACGTCTTTCAAAAAATATTATTGGTCTCCATCTATACGTACCCATCATAACACACAACCTGTTCTATTAAAGCTAATATTTTAGACTAACGATTGTAAATTTTGACACTATTATTTTCTGTTTTCCGCAGTTTTCATGTAATAAGTATATTTTTATTCGTTATTTTAAAACACTTCCGTTATCCACTAACTTTAGAGCCATGGTCTGGTGTTACAAAAATATTGCTCAATCCGTATATGTAATATCCGTACACTACACTGTATATGAATTTTGAAAACATTAATTACTCGAACGAGTAGTTGTTGATGAAACCAGAATGTATTTTTTAAATTTATTCTAGAATAAATTCATCATAGATACACTGGATAGATGTGAATATTTATAAACATCAAATACATTAAATATTTAATATATGAAGCAAAAATTATAAAAACACATTTTGTTGAAATCGAAAAAAAATACGAGTACGTTCGCATTCTACGTACCATACACTATGTGTGAAAATTTGATGTTCAAAAACCCAATATAAACTTATGAAAAAAGTAAAAAGTGAAATGTTCATGCATTGAAATATTTCAAATCCGGTGGATTCCGCGTGCAGTTAAATATTTATTTCATTTAAAATTTATAAGTTAATAAACGCTGCCATTATTTTGTCATATTCTAATTTAAACATAGAATACGATGAAAATGAAGAATCTTAACATAAAACAAAATTTCACCTTGAAACATAAACACGTTGTTTGCCGAAAATATTGAAAATGTTTATATATTGCATTTTGTAACTAGACGTTTCATATTATGATTTAACTGGCTCAGGAAATTATTTTAATCATACAAAGATAGAAAATGTCAACGACTAACAAACTAAGCGAGCCTATATTTTCCTTACAGTCGTTAGCGAGCGTAGATAAAACGTAAATAAAACAATAAATTTGCTACTTTGATCAATATTTCTAAAAACACATTTACCTAATTTTATAATATTTTAAAAATGTATTATAAACAATATATCAGGGCTGTATTTCCAAAGTGAATTTATTCCACTTCAACAAATTTGTGGCAAATGCCAAGAAACTATTTACGGCGTCAATATTACATATATTTTTATCATAACCTATTTGTAGTGTAAAATACAATCTCCTGTGGAGACAACAAGACAGGTTTGAAGGACCCACCACTGATCCACCAGTACTCACAACCGCGATTATGC
>JAPMAG010001636.1:0-12171 GCA_036584685.1 Rhyacophila sp. Rhy_31_5
ATTCATTTGTATTGTAGCCAGGACACGAACCTGAAACGGTTGAGCTGATAATTGATGATTATTATTCGTAAAAAAATAACTGTCAAAACAATCTTCACATTATGGAAATCCATATGCTTCGCTTCGGAGCGGACATGATTTATATAAAATAAATAAAAAAAACTTAGATCAAAAACCATTTTATTCGAATTCCGACATAGTTTTGTACAATTATAATTAATTATAAATGATATTATAAATGAAACTAGTATGGGTACTAAAATATATTTTTTGAAAACAGGTAAAAAGTTTTATCATTAAAATAAAATTCTTTTATAATGTTTGGGTAAACATTATTTAAATAAAAATATACTATAATGTGTAAAAATTGTACTAGCTATGGCAGTTAATAAAAAAATCGACATATATTCAATGGCTTAACATAAAGAAAATACTATTTCAAGTAATATTTCTTTTCGTTATGAAAATAATATTTTATTAAAAAGCTTCTTTAATTACTATGTAATTACAACAGTACAATATATACTTTTAAAAAAGATTTTTACATTGTGTGTTACTTTTCTATAGTAGAAATACTAATGTTTTCATACACATTTCCTCGAAATATATTTAAAAAACTATATTAGTTTTATTTATTAGAATATTTTCACTGATTAGTTGAAAATAACATAATATAAAAAAGTGCGTTATTATTTCAATACAAAAGGTTTCCAACAGATATTGTTATCTTATGAAATTAATTGATTTATAGTACGTCTATTTGGTAATATATTAAATTATACCAATAAAATTTGTATAAAATAGTGATGGTAATGACAAACATAGTTTAGAATTCAAAATGAAAATAACAATGCATGTATTCACTATAAATTTAGCATTTTGTCTAAAGTTTTAAATAGAATACATAATGAAAATAATACGTGAATAGACTTCCCTTTGAAGTTTATTCATTAGCTGTATTTACTGTGCAAAGTACGATTAGCAATATACTTAATAATTTGTTTTCGTATTTAAAATTGAATGTTAGAACTCATGAATTTCACGATTCTTTTAGCAATATTGTATATTGTGAGCGATAGCCGTATTTAAAATTCATGTTTTAAGAGTAAAATTAAATGTATGTCGTATATCTGTACATAATTCTGATAAATTTAAAAATGACGTAAATAGTAGAAGAGTTTGATTTTTTTACTGTTTTATATGTTGTCACCTAAGGTTTGATTGAACAATTGATCAAATTTTGTATTCTCTTGTAAATACCACATTTTTAAAAAACGCGTTCATGAATTAAGCACTTTTTATTCATTCCCATGGGAGAAATTTTATTGAAAATATATTCCACATCGTTCATGAGCAAAATCTACCGAATATGTCTAAAAACTTTTCTATCATACATTCATTACGCAAAAAAGTTTCGATTGGTTTTTTCCACAGTGACGTGTCACAATTGATTGATTATATCGATCGGAAACAAATACCAACCGGAAAAGTAATTTATCATATCAACATTGAAACATACTGATGGATTAACTGAGTCGATAATAATGAAGAATTCATCAATATTTATATTTTTTCCAATAATGAAAATCATATTTATTTTCTTACATCGTGATTTATTTCAATATTATTTTCATAACAATTGATGGCTGATTTTAAAAAAACTTCTATTTATAGTCCTATTTTAATGTATAAAAATATATAAATGAGTTTAACAAAACAATGTGAGTAATAAGAGTATGTACATCATCGCACATACGGTCAGTTTTAATGTAAAACTGTTGAATAATATAATATTTTCTTTCATTTCAACGTAAATGAATGTTTCATTAAAATTAATTTGATTAATTCTGAAACGGAAAGTAACTTTTACGCCGCTGAAATGAAATTGTCAAACTTAGTATGAAACTGGAGTAAAATTTTAAATATTTAACATGATGACGTGTGTGTGATAGAAACAAAGTGACTCATGGTTAATTCCATTTTAACAATTAAACAATTTAAAAAGCCATCAGAATAGTAATAAATATTAATAAAGAATCATTTAACCAAAACTAAAATATTAAAATTAAAAATTAAATTAAATATTTTCAATTATCTGTAATTTAGTCAAACATACTTAATAAATATGGCCAGAACTAATAATAAATATCTAGAAATAAATTTTGTATGTTACATAAATTGAGAAAATATTGTGTTAATTTGTAAATATCTCATATTTTATTTGAGTATATGATTTTCGTGGGTCTTTTTTGAATTTATCGATTTGTACAAAATAATGTTTATGAAATAAAAAAAACATGTAATTGAATTTTAAGTAACACTAGACTATGAATAAAAATATTTGAATAAAAATAATGTTTATGAATCACATGTATTTGTCACTTACAATACTTGATGTGTCAGATACAGCGAGAATAATATTAATATCTACTAAAATACTTTGTTAAAGTATTAATCATATCAGTATAATTTTTATGTGTTGAAAATATATTTAACTGGATTCGTGTATATAATATAAAAGTTTTGTGAAAAATAATATAAGCATAACTTTAGACTTTCGCAGTTTCTTTGCATGCGAAACAACGAAAACAAAGTTTATTTTAGCCCTCGTGTGATGCAAAAGATCCAACCTTCTACTATATCATTCCGAGTGTTGCTTGAACTTATTTATAAAATATTTACACTTTGTGATACTTCATGTTTTAAACATAAGGCCTGGGTTGCAGGCGCGTTTTGATAAAGATGAAAAACTCCAAGCGAAAAAACAAAAAAGCAAATTAAAATTGAATGCCAAAAAATGCAAATAGACATGTTTCAGCCGCAAAAAGCGTAAAGAAAACTCCAGCTTTATACTATTTTGTTTACTGTCAAATAAAAGGGTTGAAAAATTATGTCAAACTGCCAAAAAGGTGGTGTGTTTGACGGGAAAATTACTAAAATATAAATACTGTAAGCGAGTCGATGCTGAGAAAAAGCTATTTTTTATTGAATTAATAATATGAACATTTTTGAAAGTATGATGTTTTTAATATCAATAGGTGTATTATACGAGTATATCTAAACATTTTTTTAAATTTGAGATGGTGTTTTATTTCATCAATATTTACGTCTTTGAAGAATGTATGTAGTCAAAATAAACTATATGATACTATTTAAAATACACTTAAAATTTAGCTTGATTATTTTAGTTGGTACACTTCGTTAGTCGTTCGTTTTATTATTAATGAATGCGTTGAAAAAAAATAAAAATTTGAAGAACCATATTATATCTATAAAAATAGTATACATATAAGCATAAAATTGATTTATTTTCTGAATTTTTCAGATAATTTACAAAATTACCTATTGAAAAGTAATATTTTTAGAATATTAGTAATACGCTCCTTGCAAGTAATAGTAAACATCTTTGCCAATAATATACTAGTGACAAAAAAGTAAAAAAAATCAGGTTTCTTAGAAATAAATATCTACTTAAACACAAACACCATTTATATATCCAAAGCAAGTAGTTACAATCAATACGATCTTCAAGTTTCCAGTTTGACTGCGAGTAGTTATTGCGATAAGATGCTTTTAAGACCTAGCGGCACGCACTTGTTCCCCGGAGGTCACTTATCCAAATACTATTGTCACTCGACAACTCAGGATTAGGCTCCGGTTCTCGGCGCTTAAGAAATTTAGGCAGAAGTCTCAGAGGAACTTTTACCAGAAAAAACATTCAATGCTATCGTGAAATCGAGCCTTGTAGAATTGTACGGAATATAAAAAGAACGCTTAGTAACTTGAACTGAGACCTTTCATAGCTATTTATAAATATTGCTTTCAAATATAGCTTAGCATAATATATTTCAACCTTAAAAGATATTGTTGTTAAAGTCAGTTAAATGAAATATGTTTCTCACGTTAAAAGTACGTGGTAAGTTTTTAATTTAGATTTTTTTTTGTTTTGAATTTATGTAATTATACATTGAACATAAGTATCTAATTATGAATAAATTAAAATATATGAGATAAAACAAAATATTGATAAACCTTTCTTATTGAGTAAAATAATAATTATATTTAATTACAACCATAGTAAAATTTAATTTAAAAGTATTTTTTTTCTATTATCAATCTTTGATGAACAGCAGTTACATTAGAATAATAACACTTTTATTATACATATTTCCAAAAATATAGTTTTTTAAAACTTCAAGATTGATTTTGTATATTACACAACAAAATACAATAAATATATAAAACGTGTAAAGCCAGCGATTAACTTATTGTTATAGTTTGAAAATATTGTTATATAGAAAACTTGTTTTTAAGTTTTGAAAAAAATATATCTGTATAAAAAATATATCCCAAAACTTTTCATCCATTTCAACAAATAAGAGGTTATCAAATTTATTCTATTTACTTGAGTAATAAGAAATCGTAATAAATACGCTAAACGTGTCACCATAGTATATTAAAATGATTTTTTGATTAAGAAACATATTTTGTGTATATCTTAACTCCGTCAAAAAACATAAATTATATCTCAGAACCAATCGTATCAGTTAATAAATAACTTTATAATATCGAGGCAAAGTATATATTTAATAATATTTTTTCATTTATAAAGACAAAGAGTACATAAAATGATGTTTAGTAAACGTATTTTGTTTATACACTCGTAGTTCTAGAATGAAAAAATAATTTTATATAATATACATGTTGGTTTTTTAATTTTTTGAGCAAAAAGTATGAATGTATTATTTATAATTATATAATCAAATACTAGTCATAACTAATGTTTATAGAGATAGATAAGATGTTTTAATATAGATTAAGTACTGTAATAATTATAAATGAGAATAAAGAATAGCTTTTATACGTGAAAGTTTGCTAGAGGTATTCTTATCGGATTCATAAATCAAAATTTTAATGCTAAATAGAATTACATGCGAGATAATTTACTTCACAAAAGACTATGTAAATTTTAAGTACATTCTAAAATCATGATTTAGCTACAACAAGAAAACAATTTATTTCTGCAAATTAGTTACTCGATAAAATCTTATACTACTATATTATAGTAATGAAACATATTTATGCAGAAAGCATTAACCCAAAATTTCATACAAAATCAGTTAACAACTAATCGTCCATAAATAAACAAACTAAGTATTATAAATTTAAACTATTCTCAAGCTCTTAGTTACATCTTCCTCATATATCAAGCATTGTCATTATGAAAGCAAAGAGACAAACGTAAAAAAATATCATATTTTACAGTTTTATTGATAACTCAGTTATACACTGATTGCCTGAACAATGACATCTTCCCTGAGTGTTGGAAGAAGGGGACCTCTATTCTAATCCCCAAAGCCAGTGATCATCCAGCAACCGATTCAAAAGCATATTGGCCAATTATGCTTCTTCCTGTAATGAAAATAGTGCTTGAAAAACTAATCAATAATAGGATCGAGTCTTATCTGGCTGAGAACTGTCCAATATTTGAACGCCAATTCGGCTTTTGCCCAAGAAAATCACTGAAGACGCAATTCACTTTGTCTTTAATTGGTCAAAAACTCTGATGAAAATATCTTTGTCGATATTTTTCTGGACATCGCGGGGGTATTTAATAACACCTGGTTGGCCACTTGTCCTGGCAAAGCTTCGGCTTCGGAAGTCCCGGGGAATTTATTTGCTCTTCTTCAGAGTTACTTTAGCAATAGAAACTCTCTGATCATACTGGTTCCTTAGTCGTTAACAAGAAGACTACTATGAGATGTTTGCAGGTTTCAGTTCTCGGACCCCTATTGTGGAATATCATATTTGATGATTTGTTATCACTCGCAATGTCACCTGGTTGTACAACTATTGCTTACGCTGATAATGCGCTTCTTCTCGTGAGAGCGTGTAGTCGGACGAGCATTGAACGTATAGCCTTAGACGCCCTAGCCAAGATTATTTGTTGGCTGGGGTAAGATCAATAAATTGAACTTTGCACCACATGAAACCGAAGCTCTCCTCTTCAAGGGGAGCAAAAGAATTAATATTTTCCAGCGTTCACCGTGCATTAAAATGGATGAGGTCCACGTGAATTTTTTTAATAGTGTAAGATACGAGTACTTAGGCGTCATCGTAGATGATAAATTGTCTTTTAATATCCATGTCACTATAATAACGGGTAAAACATCAGCCGCCTTTCAAAAAAATTCCCAAATGGCTGGAAATAACTGAGGCTACCTGCCAAGGGCACTCAAGACCGCCTATAGTGCCATTTTTTTGGGATTGCTGCCTATGCATCAAGTTTTTGGCACAAAAGAGCTCTTCATTATCGACCGTGGCATATGAACTCAATTCCACATAGCGATCGAGTCTCATTTCGCAGACAAAGCCTGCAGAACGTCATGCGCAGAATAGATGCGCTTTCTGTTTTTGCTGGAATAATGCTTCTAGACCTGTATGTTCAGGTGCGTGGTGCATGTTTTCTCTTACTAAGGAGTATTGCAACTAGTATCGTGGGCATTGTTTTAACGCCTTCTTCAAAATCCTTTGAAATATCATATATGGAGGTTGTGAATGACCTAGTTACTAAAACGGCCCTCTCTCTTTGGCAGAAGAAGTTGACGGCATCCAGCGTTGGGAGGAAAACGTTTCTGTTTTTTCCAGATGTATCTTAAAGATTTGAGATAAAGAGACTGATACTCTTATATTGAACCAGTCAATTTTTGACTGGACATGATAAATTTGTTGCCAAGCTATATTAACGTGGTAAGCTAGTAGAGAGGCCTAACTGTGTTTGCGGGCATGACCAACAGACCGCTGAGCATGTCTTATGGGACTGTCCATTAATGATTTTATCTCGTACATAGCTATTTACTAGGATCCATCCTTACACGAGTCCAATTACGCATGAGGACTTGGTATCTACCTACACTAATTTTAAGGCTTTTTTCAAATTTGCGGCATTTTTCGGGGAGAAATTTTAGACCGACTCCCAAGGAAACTCATTGGATTCATGCTTGAATAGCCAAACTGATTGAATATTTAGCACATAAAGTGGTTAATATAAAATCAGGCAAATAAAGTCAAAGATTCTTTCGTGCGGTGTCAAGAAGGCGACCGCGCACAAGTGGTGGGAAATAAATTTTACTGAAACCAAATATGTATGTATATTGTTATATAGCAATTCATACGTATATTTTCAAAAGCTTTTGACGTATGTAACACATGAGTGTTCCATTATCATAAAAAAACATTGTACGCGCTGTCTTTTTCTGTGAAAAATTGGTCAATTGGTCAATGGATATGTCATTACTTGTTGTATTTATTTTTTGGTGTTTAATTTTATTTCTTACGTGCCGAAAGATGTGCATTATGTTTAACGATGTGTTGTTAAAAGTAAAACTTCATTAGATTTTACTAAACCTTTTTATAAACGCAGTTTAAGGATATCTGGAATATTTAATTAATTTATTCCAATTTTACTGTAATAATTGTAAAATTAATGCACGTAAAGTCAACATATATATTTTGAGTACTTATATTTATTTTTTAAATTGTTAAACAAATTTTAATTGAAATTTTAGTAATCTTAATTGCTTTTTGACATTTCGGTTAAAAAAATTATTTATGCGTTCGATTTAAAAAGTTATTTCTACATTTCTAACTAACGATTTCTTAGATATTAAAATTTTACTTAGAATGAATTATGAACAAAGCTTCGTCCAACTGACCCGTGGGTCATTAGTGGGTGGTTATAGGTTGAAACGCGTGTAAGTGATAGGTTTTAGCCCTGCTTTGATATCGGTCATTTGTCTACGGGCCGACAACGCACCCCGACCCGTGCCCTTTGCTAGAGAAAGGTTGCGGTTCATAGGGCGCTTGGCCGAGACATGAGGCATTGTGAAATGGAAAGCTTTGCTACGTAACGATATTCTAAAGCGTTTTGTCATAACATATTTCTATAAATAGTTTAGCTTGTATGCTAGAAATATAAATGAATATCCATGTTTTTAAATATTTCACACTTATGTAATATCAAACAGAGTTTTTTGTTACATTAAAGTCTACAGTATTGCAAATTAGACATGTTTACAATTGAACAAAAAACGCATAATAAATACTTGTATAAATTCATTTTTAAATAACATGAAAACTTCCAAAACGATAACTTTTAAACGCCAAATTTAAATCACATTTACTGCAAAATAGTGCAAATTTATGAAAAAAAATAATCTCTTTTATGTTCATCGATCTGGCTAAAGATGAATGTGGAGCTATATTTTCGTTACTTATATTGTATGAAATATACTATCAATAATAATACGCGTATTTCGGAATGCAATTGCTTAGTTCTGTTGGTATTTAACAAAATAAGAAATAGAGAGTAATATATGGGAAAAGCTAATAATCTATATTTTGAAAATGTATTTGCTTTTAGTTGGAATAGAAATATGTAGTGATGTATTATTTTTCGTAATTTTTTGATTTAATTCAATTAAAATTAAGTTTTTTTATACATTTGATTCTTAAATAATAATTTAATAAATGTATTTATAGGTACTTTAGAAATTGAGCGCATTACATAAAAATCAATCAAGCGTAATATTTAGATTTTCAAAATACGCTATAATATAACTCACCCAATCTTTACATACGCAAAGTAGTTGGTTTTTGATCTCAGCTTTGATACAAGAACTTTGAGGTTTTCGTCGACAAGTACTAATGTGAGAATGAGAAAAATGAAAGTGCCACTTATTTATCACGTAAATGTGAGCGCATTTTTTCACTTCGCCGTAATTTCTACGATCCGCATCTTTTGTGCTGGATAGCTTTGTATAATAATGAATAATATCATGAAAAAATATTTTTCTATTATATCATAACGGAAAAGTTAATTAAACGACTAGTTATCATATAATATATTAGAAATATATTTTATACGAATGTGATTTTAAAATTGTATTTATGAACATTTTTTATCCGCATATACTCGTATATAGGTTATTTTAATTTAATACATAGGTTCAATAGGTTATCACAATAGTTTAATTGAAATAAAAGCATAATTATTGTTCTTATTTTTAAAAAATATATAAACATTTAAGTCAAATTTTATCTATTACGACGATATCAACTAAAGATTTTCAAAAATTGAATTAAATCTTTAAGCCTTTGCCCTTATTTAAATCTTATAGCTTTTACTAAAGATTTATAATGAATCAAACTAATTTTGAAAATCTTCGATCAATCCTCATAAAAGTTAGTAAAAAAATCTTTTTTAAAACGTGAGGAGTATAACGTAGTATATAATTTGATAAACAAATAATTTATTTCGTAATATAAATACAATAGCATAATACAGTCTTTGAAGTAATTATTTTAATCTCCTGTGATGTTAAAGACTTAACTTAAGTAGCCTCTCTATAACTTGTGTATTTCAGAAGATATTTTCATTGTGTTTCTAACAATTTAGTTTATATTTATTTCAACGATGAGTATTTTTAGCTGTGACCTCATTCAATATATAATATTTTCCTAATGTTATTTTTTGTTAGAAAAGCTACGTTTGACGAAAGTTCTTGATACTGTTGGAAGAATATAATTATTGCTGCTCGTTATCATTTTTGTTATTTCTCCGAAAAAAACATTTTGTTACTGAATGTATATATATAAATAATTAAAAAATTAATATATATCGCTTAATTAATTTATGTCATTTTTGCAGAATATTATTTTCCTACATACTTTATAGCAAAGTTTATTTTGTAAATTTTTCTTCAGTCTAAGACGAATTCCAAATATTTTGTTTACTTTTTCCCGTTAATATATTTACAATATATTAAAATGATGTATTTTAAATAAATTAATTAAAAAAAGATTATTGAACTATTTTCACAAAAACTATCATTATTGCTTCTTAAAAATAATAAAGAAAGAATGATTTATCTTGTAAAAAAAACATTGAAGAATATATTTTGTCTAGTTCATTAATAATGTTTTGCAACGCTAAAGTTAAAAAGTACAATAATTATGTAAAAAAATTAATTAACTTTATTGTATCCAAACATTTATTGTTATTTCACTATATCAGTTTATATTTTAATTTAAAGTCTCCCATTGGAAATAAAAAAATTTAAATGAATAATTACTATGAACAGCAAGGACAAATATTTTTGTTGATGTTTATCCTTAAGAATGTGCGTCTTCAGTCATGCTGTAATGAAATTCAAGTTATCATTCGAACACCCCTTCGGAGCATAAGTACCACCCCATGATTGAACGAACGTCGTCGTTGAGGTATTTCAAAAACTGAAAGCGACAGAAAGAAGTAAAATTGTCAAAAATCTTCGACAAGAATTTATTTTTCTGTAGCGGATGAGCGAGACATTCGCAGGATATCCAACTAATATTTTGATTTGACGTCATCGGGCATTTGAACATCGCGGAAAAATCGATTTGTCATTCTGACCTGCGGCGCGATTTATCTGGATTCAATATATTTTTACTTTGACAGCCTATTCAGCATGAAATAATGGTGGAATAAAACTTTCCTTCTGAATAAATGTCGTTAGATATGCTAAAACGACGCAGATTTGCAATAAAGCTATTGAATGTAATGTAGATAGAAGTTTTGTTAAGGTGATTTAAAGACCTTTATGGGTACCTATTGATGCATTTTAGTTAGACCATCTTATTGTAACTTAATTAAATGAATTATATTTAAAAAAATAATCTATTAAAAAATATGCTTTATAAGAGATATCATTTTTGAAATATGATTTTTCGCAATCATTTTAGCATTTGACTATTTATTGTATAACAGCCAAGTGCTATTGAATTAAATATTTTAAAGATATTTGTACATAATGAATCGCATTCATACAATTATCTTATTTTCTACTATAACCAAATCTCAAAATGTTGGTATTGCTTGAATGTTAAAATTCAAAAGGTTTAGAGAAAGAATTTTTAAATAATGAATAAAAAAAAATCAGAAAAAAGAGATACTTTTATATTAGATCATATATTTTTCATCATTTCATTAATATTTATAATATTTAATTATTAAAATCAAAAATGGTTTCAAAAATAATTTATAGTTTTCTTTCAAACTTATAAAAACTTTTTTGACAGTTTCATAAAAAAACGTGTAATTTACATCACTTTTTAAAACGAAAACATGATTAAAGCTTTTTTAAGAACTTTTAATTCAATTATTGTAGTGAAAATATTCAGTTAGTTGAGATAAGCTACGTATTGAACTACTAGTGGCACTATTGTCTATTGACTGAACATATACGGGGGTAATATTTGAGAGTAAGCAGCCATTCCTGTATAGAAAGAGACACAAATCATATCCACAAGTGTGAAAGAATCAGAGTGTATGCGTGTGTGCGATCAAAAGACGCATATCTTGCTCCCTCCGGTCCTTATCATCCCGAGACGCTCGTATAAAGTAATGGTGAGTTGCGTGCTACAGGGATAAGCTTTAAAGTTCTACATCAGGCCCTCGAGAGGAGGCTCTTAGCCTTTGTTGGCCTTGATGTTGGAAGCGAGGAGTCTAGCATTAGCTTATGTGGTTTCTTGTTACTGGAAACCGGACCTGAGTACCGCATGTCGCGTGTTAGTGTGCACTAAAATTATAGACGTAGCCATGCTTCTGCATTTGGCAATTAATGTATAAGTACAAGTAAAAACGTTCTGCTGGAAAGCCGTTTAAAATGTAGGCTTGTAAATCAAATATTGTTTTTCTAATCAAAGACAATTCTCTTGTAAGCTTATGATATAAAGTTAAGGTAAGAAACAACCAGTAGTATATAGAAACGGTTTTGACTTTAATAAAATGTTTAAATTTATTTTTCACAGAATATAATATTCGTTAAATTCATTTAATAAATTGTTTGTAAGAAAATAATTATCTAGTATTTTAAATTTTACATTTGTAATTTAGTTGACAACTAATCTATAGGCTCAAGCAGTTAGATTTCTATGATAATATAACTTTTATATATTTTCCCTAAAAAATATTTCTTTTTCAATCAAAAAATGTATAAGAAAACTGTGTTTTCAGTTCAATATAACGGTTTTTTTTACCGAAGATTGACAGTAAAAAAATAATTAAACAATTAAATTAATATTATTATTATAATTTGGCGCTACGATCCATTCAGGTCCATGGCCGACTGC